>CM040188.1:4227500-4270000 GCA_022606455.1 Callitettix versicolor | reverse complement strand
TTCCAAATGTGTCTTTCAACCTAAAAAAGACAATATATTTTCTCAAACATAAGCAACCCTACTGTTTATGCTAAATATTTTCGAAATTCGCAAATTTCGATGTGAATAAATCCAAGCAAAACGTTTTACAGTACAAGAAAACTAAAATATTCATTAAAATTTCAACATCGATTTTTCAGTATCACGATATTCTCCCTAATATAAAAAACATAACACGTTTTTTTGTAACGTTTTGTGGTAAAATTTAATCAGCGCAACATTGTAAAGAATAGATTCATCATATCGACATGCAAATAGTTCTACAATAAGCGCATTCATCAAAACTATTTGCTTTTGTAAAATACAATACAGGTTTAAAATATATTCCTCTTTTCTCTAGTGGCTGGAACAAAGAAACGTATGCAATAAAAAAAAACTGCAAGCTTCCAAAGTTATTGAGTTACGTGTAATATATACAATAGATACAATACTTTCCACACAGGTGGGAGATACATTCGTTTTGTATTGTATCTGAGGCAATACTTCGTATTCCACTAGGGAACGTATAACTAGATATACGAGTGTCCTCTTCCAGTTGCTTACTTACTCAAAACATTTGTTTTACTTTAGGTAAACTTTACGTACGCGTAAAGCATTGGAGTTAGTAGCATAAGGATCACGTTAGATTCAATAATAGAGGTTAAGGGCTTGGTGGCTCAGGGTGCAGCAGTCAAAGGAGCTATTGTACGACTAATTGAGAATCTTCAATAGACTAGTTCCCACAATGAGCTCGTTCTGATGGAGAATTTCCTGCTGACAAGAGCATCACATTTTAGAATCTTCCTTGTTGCTTAACCTCACGAATTCATGAGGTTAGACCGCACTAACGAGTCCAATGGTTTTCCTGATATGTTCTCTGCCCAAGATCCCTACTGTTTCTCCATGTTCTTCTAGAGGGAACGTTAAAAAAAAATTACTGTACGACTTTTCTCTGAGAATGTCAATTTTTTCTGGTGTTGCTTGTTGATCCACCTATTGATAGCAGATACTACCAGACACAGAAAAACCCCTATAGCCAATGAATTTTGTGAAATTTGTGACAGTTTCACTTCTGAAATCATAAACTATGTGACAAGCTCACTCTTGAGATCAGCTCACTTCTGAAATTATAAACGTTCAGATAAATTCACTCTGAGATAAGCGTGAAGCCTAAGATCACAAACTTTGCAACAAGTTACCTCCTGATATCATAAACTTTGTGAAAAGCTCGCTACTGAGATCACAAATTTTGTGACAATCTCACACCTGAAATCACAATCTTTGCGACAAGCTCACTCCTGAAATCAGAAACTTTGTAATAATTTCGCTCCTCAGATAATAAACTTTGTTTAAACTTATTCCTAAGGTCATAAACTTTGTAACAAGCTCACTCCTGAAAACATAAACTTTGTAACAAGTTACTTTCTGAAATCGCAAACTTTGTGACAAGCACACTGTTGAAATCATAAACGTTGTGACAAGCTCACTCCTGAGATGATAAATGTTATAATAATTTTACTCGTAAGATCATAAACTTTGTGACAAGCTAACTCCTGAGATCATAATATTTGTGACAAGCTCAAGCCTAAGATTATGAACTTTTCCGCAGTGAATTCATCCATTGTTTACCGCCAACCAACACCCAGATGTGTAGAAATTAGTGCTTCATTGTACTTTTGATGTGAATTAAATCTCCGCTGACTTATCTAGCACTGCCTAGACCACCTGCGCAATCCAATAAGTAAGTAGTACTTTGTCTTTCTTTAGAGGCAGGAGCAAGGTTCTTTGCTTATAAGAGCTCTCGGGTCCACTTCTCAATAAAGTTAAAATAATATTCAATTATTAATGTGATAGTAATATTTCACCAAATCAAATTTTAAAAAGTTCATTTAAACGAAAAAACGACAAACACACACGAGTTGGACACGCATCAAAGTTGGAGACAATTTAAAACATTTGATATGTAATGTCCAAAGCTCAGTCTTGGGTGCTACTGCAATCAGTGTGAATGAAATACACAGCGATGAACTGAATTTGTGCGATGGCGCCTATCAACACGCGTTCTTATCAACAACTTGGGACGCCATCCGAGAACTACTCAGCAGCAGCAGTAGTTCTGTTATCTTCTACAAACAGTACAACTTACTAAAGCCTAACAGATGTAACTTATTTTTCATTATAAAAATGTAACCTTAAAAAGAATATTTAAAAAAGGTAGAACTTTCTTCAGATATCTGATGCCCGGCTATGAATATTTTAAAAAATTACAAAACTCTCATATTTCCACAGGTTTTAATAAATATGTACTTCGGAAAATTTTCGTCGCGTCTTGAAATGTTGGCACTCCTGCTTGCAGTGGCTACTGCAGGTTTCTGTTTCTTGAAAAATACATATTTTGCAATGTTTTTGAAGCATGTAGACGGCCTTAAGTCAGAGCTTCAAGAGTTTAAGAACTTGTGATTACGTTCAAAATTTTAACGAATTTCTTTGGAAGACCTCTTTAGCTGGAAAGAGCCGCCATTGGGTAGGAGTAGCAGTACAACCAACAAAACAACTTCTTTTTGCTTGAGCAGAATCGATTGTAGTCCATCAACTGCCTCCGCAAGATGAAGTTCTCCTGCTAGAATATAATAATGACACATTGCACTCAACAAAGACTGTCTCTCTTACTTTGAAAAATCTCTTATCTAAAAATAAAACCACCATTTACCAATGAATATGACAAATCATACACTAGCTTGTCTACATTGTGCAGTCGAAGCATCAAGTAAAACGTTTAGATAAGTGTTTGTAACTAAATAAAAATAAAATGAAATTTGATTGCTCATGACTCGTTGTTATTATTAATTAGTGGCGATATTCAATTGACAACTCAGCCAATTATAAAATGTCAGTTTGCAAAGTTTTAATTATTTTATTGTCGTGTCATTTTTTTTCGTTCGATTGATTAGTAATTATTATTTATAAACCCTTATATCAAAATGAAATAAAGTTTGCTCTTGTTAGGGCTCTGGTCATTATTTATGAAATGTGGAAAATATTCCAATTAAAACACAATAAACGATGAAACACCATTTCTAAAACTATCCCGCATTCAATTATTCTACGAAAAAGTAGTTCAATTAAAATCAAAATAAACAGCATCAACGAAACGTGTTTCAAGCGTGAAATTAAACAACCTGTCGACCTGGTCACTAAAAACAACAAAATATTATATGTTCTTATTTTCAAACCTTACGCAAAACGTTTCAAATAAGTGTGAAATTTAAATTTTTTCCGAATTTAATATCATTTATTTGTATGACGTTCACAAATAAAGTACATTTTTTTTTAATTTTATATTTTGGGGGATTGAAATTTGTTAAGTAATCCAAATTATAAACATACATTGTTTTTGGATGTATTTTATTTCGAAGCAATTATTTTCGAAGTATTTCCAAATTGTAATTTTCTATTTAATTTAAACTTTTTTATGCCATACAATTTTTTTGTACAAAAATGCCTAACGATGTAAGTGAGAGGTAATAGGTAATGTTAACTAAAATAAATGAAATTAAAAATTCAGTATAAAATGCTCGTGTAATTAAAAGTATTTTAAATCATTTTTTTGTATTTGCTATCCTTACTTATGTTTAGGGTAGAATTAAAATAAATATTTGCATGAAGTACATCTTACTTGAGATACTCACGCCAAATATCTCAACGAAGGTTGTTAAGGGTCCAACGAAAAATAATATAGGGATAGTTGTCTCATTACCACCACTCCACACCCAAAATCTAGTTTTCTCAATTCAGTGTATCATAAAAACGAAAATTTGCTGTTATGATCTTTAGCAAACTTTTGTTGGTCTCCACGAAACCTAAAAGTCACCGAATGCTTTTGACCTTGGAACCTCCTCCATTAAACATTTTTTTCATTTAGCGACCAGTGGTTTTGAATAAACACCCAACAAAGCTAAATGAGCAGTCAAAACCGAGGTCGCAGGCCGAGAGCGGAGTTGGTTTGTCGGGAAGCCATTAAGCATTTAAAACAACCATGTGTATAACATGTTTACCTTACCGCCGAAGTGAAGTATTAAACTCTACTTATATAACACGCTACTTAGTAGAAGTTAAGGGGGTACTTAAACTTCACCTTATTTATAATACAAGCTCGTTAGTGCAAATAGAACACTAAGTTTTAAATTTAAAAATACAAGTTCTTCTCATTAAGTTTAACAAAGTAGAAATTAATTAATATTAAAGTACTTTTTATGGTTTTAAGAATGTTTATAGTTTTAATTATTTTTAAAAAATAGAGGGAAACACAATAAACGTGTACATCTTTTAGGACAAAAATATGAGGGACAAATAGGTGAGATTTGCTTAAATCAATTTATCGAAAATTAATTTTAATTACTAACGCACCTCGAGGACCCAGACCGGGGTTATTAACGACAGGTTTTAACGCAAATCCTTCGTCCTCATTAGTACAACTGGCGTGAAGTATGGCCTTGAAAAAATAACTACATTGAATACCGTGTGCACCCGTACTTGAAGTTTGACGTGATTTTAACTTATTATCTGAACTTAGAAGTAATATAAAGTTGCAAATCAAGGAGGAAATTAGTGCCCACCAATTCACCAATTCTTTTTATTTTCTCTGAACCACATCGAAAGGCAATTCAATAGTCAGCTTATGTGTTATATCAAATGCATTAAATTGTATGATTTCGTTTATCAAAAGGATTAAGTGATAAGACTATGTTGGTTGTAGAACAACTAATGATGAGATCGTGTGGATAGCAAAGGAACTGACAATCTGTCGGCCATATTGCTTCTATCCTTCACGAGATTAATGTTAATTAACAATTCAGACTACTTTTCTATACGGTAAGATAAAATTATATTTGATATATGATAATTTTGTTTGCTTTTTTACATTTTCTATATATATATTTTGACTTGTACAAATCTTCAAAGCAAAAACAATATAAAATTTTTTAAAAAATAGAACATATTTCCACATAATAGACCTTTAAAATGAGCTATCAAACGTAATTTTATCTTTAAAAAAATATCGAAGTAATCTTTATCGAATTATTCTTATGGCAATATGGCCTACAAAATCCACACACACACACACACACACACACACACACACACACACACACACACACACACACACACACACACACACACACACACACACACACACACACACACACACACACACACACACACACACACACACACACACACACACACACACACACACACACACACACACACACACACACACACACACACACACACACACACACACACACACACACACACACACACACACACACACACACACACACACACACACACACACACACACACACACACACACACACACACACACACACAAATGAACTAACATAAAGTAGATGCTAAACAAGAGTGAGATCGGTAAGGTAACAAATAAAAATAAGATCGTACACATGGTGTCATATAAATACGGTGAGACTGGGTAGTCGATGTGGCCAAATTTTTTAGCTTAACGTCCGTGCTTTAATTTTATACCAGTTAAGACTAATGAGGACGAGGGATCAGCGTTAACGGTAAAGGAAAAGAAACGGGAGCAACTCCGGCCCGAACTAAGAACATTTAGGTGAGCAGTTCAGAGACGCAGCAGACTAAAAGGTGCTTTAGCCACATCTACCACCAAGTTCCCCGTAGGAATACTTGCTTCGGCATTACATATATTAAAATTGGAGATTAGCATGGTCTCTGCGCAAGGATGTGCCTAAAGCATCTGTCACTCTGCGGCGTCTCTCTACTGCGCACATAAAGGTTCTTAGTTCTAGCCGCAGTTACTCTCGTTGCTTTACCCATACCATTAACGCTGCTCCTTTTCTTCATTAGTCTAACTGGCATAAAGTACGAACGTTCAGAAAAAATCGTAAATAATATCTAATACAGAACAGAAAGACAGTGTGACAATTACTTCAGTACTAAGTTCGATCACGGTATCAAATTAATTAACTCAAAAGATAAGTATGGGTTGTCGAATGAGTCTGGTGCTGAGCACCAAATAACTAACAGTAAGATCATATTATGTGATATCAAATATCACGTTCATAGAATTAAACATAAAAAATAAAAACACGAAAGGTTCAAAGTACAATTCCCAATATCTGGAAGGAGAAGCTAAAAATTTGGAAAACGTCGCAAGAGATATGTTAAGAAGTATTTATTGAGTGAAAAGTATTACTGACTTTCATCACAGCTTAACGAAATTTCCATTACTACACTAAAGTTCGTAAAACGAAGAAAGTTTGATACAAGTAGCCACTAGAGCGGAGCTAAATGTGTAGACGAAGGTACACGAGCGAAATCGAGTTTTCCCGAAGTTATCTGCAATTTGTAGCAAAGATTGTGTAATGTATTTTGTAAAAGCTGATAAATATGACATTAAAGTCACTGAACTTAGCACTTAAAAAATATTATACAAATAAAATTTAGAAAAACAATATTACCATTTCAATATTGTGGGCAACAATTATACACATAACAAATATTGTTACAAGGAATTATAAATCTAATTTTTAGAAATAAGTAATACGACATATCTACTTAAGTAGGTCGACAATGATTTGTGACAATTTTGTAAGACGTGCAATAAATCAAAGATCTATTAGGATGTTTTTGAGTGCAAGTACGTTATAAAATTACAGTTTAAATTAAATTATGAGAACTAAAATATTTATAAAACGCTTAGACACGGTACAAAAACGTTTTCCTCAGAAAGTTGAAAATCAATTATTGAATTTAAAGTGAAGTTTATTCTGAGAAAAATCTAACACTACGTACAGTATAGAGGCAGCCATCGTGCCGTAAGGTTGCAATTTAGAATATTCCATGAAACTGCATTTCATTTTACATAGATCCAATTCTACTGCAAATGTTTCCTTACTTTTGTAAGACCAAGACCCGAAAGGAATTCGTGTTAAATTTTTATTTCGGTAAATAACAAAATTATTAAACAAATTTGACGTAAAGTTGTACTATTAGTGCACAAAACATCAGACTAATTGTAATCATGCAAGCCAGTAATGAAATGTTTTTCTTTTTTCCGCGCAGTAGTTGTAAATAGGAGTAAATGTTTTTGAAAAAACACGGATTCAATCCGCGCTTCTTGCCCTGTCTTCATACTCCCCGAACAAAGTCACGTGGTTAGCTACCGTACGTTAACCTTATCAAACACATCTTGCTGGAAACGTTATACGCAACCAGGTAGTCCGTAAGATATTTAAATTGGTTCCAAACAAACTAATCCACAGATTGGTCGTTTATGCTGATTTTATTTTTACTTCAACAAAAGCCTTTGTTTTAAAATTAATTAAAATTTACAAAGCGTCGAGATAAGGTATGTTCCAATCTTTTAAACTTTTGTAAAAGCATTTCAATTTATATGGTAATGAATGTTTTTGAAATGGAACTTTTAACGATAACGATAGCCTCCGCAGTATTCCGTATGGTTTTATAAGTTTCCGCAGCACTGGCACAACAAATCTGATAAACAAGCTGTAGACAAACACGCGGTGAATTAATAAAATAAAAATAGTTATATTCTCAAGGCTTTGTAAAGTGTATGTGTTATAACAGCATTTACGCTTCTAATAAGCAAAACGTAATGTAAGCGCGGCACGCAGCTGTCTCGAAGGAAGCAAATTTCTAAAAGTATTTTTTTATCTTATCCTGTATTTTAATTCTGATTTCACCATCATATTCAGCAATAAAATTCGCATATATTAGCATTTTTTAAAATGAAGCCTGACCGCCGTAAAATTCAGTTTATCAATGTATTTTGTACTTTACGTGCGGTTTTAACGCTTACTACGATGGGGAAATCGGATTTTTAAAAATTGTAACAAAAATTACATGGAAATAGAAAAACCAGATAAACTTAAATAGAAGGGATGGTGACCTTGCTTTTCGGAAAACTGAGCCAATTGGCATCCGTTCTTAGTGTAATCTTAAGTCAATTTCACTGGACTCGGTCAGCCGGGTTAATGTGTTCTAATTGTGGGTCGACCTATGTCAGCTTAAAGCCAGCCCACTTTCTGTTTGCATAATGCGTAGTTTATAAAACAAGCACAGGCGAGTGTTCCCATGTTGAGTTCAGACTTGGAGAGAGAACAGTGTTGCCAGCTCAGAAAATATTTCCCGGCCCAGCAAAATTTTCCTACACCGTTATATTTTTACAAAAAAATGTACGTTATAATTGCAGATATGAAATACGGTAGACCTGTAATCAAATTTCATAAAAATGATATTTACGCAGTTAGACTAATGACACAATTTTAAATAAATTAATTGTAATTATTTGTACGCTCACGTATTCACACGAACAAGAGCATTAAACTGCAAATTACATTATAAAAAAAAATAGTCCGAAATCTTTCGATATTTATAACTATGCATACTTCAGTTACGTATACATTTATTTGATTGCTGTGTTCGGTTAACATCGCAAAACGTATTTTAAAATTACGTTTCCTTTGTCCAGAAAGTAATATTTCATTTAATATTTTACTTCCTAAGCGTTCTGTAATTTTTTTTTATTCAACTAGACACTCTCCAAACACTCATGCACTGCTAAGAGGCATATTTAAATATACAAGCAACAAAATTCTTTAAAATATTATTTTTTCCTGAACTGATTTATCAAATCAGTTGCTAGGCCTGTTTATGAACCACAGGTGAGCTTATCTAAATAAATATTTTATCCTGTGTGCTACAACTACTGTTAATTATATGTCCTTGGTACTGTCTTATCAGTGAAAAACAGTCCACTCGTGGCCTGTAAAATACGGCATTACCGTATAATGTTTTCAGTCAACTAGGATTTTCATGAAAATTTGGAATTAAGTTCTATTTACCATCTACTTAACTGACTATGCCGTGGGTTGCTTTTTATTTTCTAAGGGTAAAAACTACCCTTTTTTGCAAAACATTATAAAATTGTAGATTTTAGCTTCTAATTTATTGCAATAATGATTTATGATGCATCACAAAATTTCAACCCTCAAAATCACCTCCAGGATAAGAGCAAGCCCCCGGCACAGGGTCAAATTAAAGATCCCGTTTGATAATTTCAAAACATTATAAAATTGAACATGATTTATGATGCATCACAAAATTTCAACCCTTAAAAATCACCTCCAGGATAAGAGCAAGCCCCCGGCACAGGATCAGTTTTGGATTAGATGGTAAATAGAACTTAAATCTAAATTTTCTAAAAAATCCGTCTTCATAGAGAATATTATACGTAGAAACTGTCCACGACTGGACTAACCGTCTTTCGAATACAACTAAAGTTCAATTACTGTATTATAAATGCAAATATCCGCATTTAAAATCCGAATATTTTTATAAATTAATACACGACCTGTTTTTATTTGACAAAAACGCCAATAATTTGCCACTTAAACGATTTCCCCGCTATTTTCTTCTCCAATACTAAAATGAGTATAATTTCCCTAAAGTAGGGAGATTTAACTGAAAAATCCTAGATACAGTTTTGACAAAACGTTTTATCAATTTTTACTCAGTTTTACCGGTTTTCAAAGTAATTCACATTTTTTCATTCGTGTCACAAATATTCTCTCTAATTCTGAAATTACAAAAAAAAATTCAGACTATAAAAATGCTTTAATCCATTAACATTAATGCAAGAAGAAAGATCAATCTACCTGAGATTAACATAATGTTTTTTCAGTTACAAATAAACCAACGAATTACACAGAAACAAGTTTTGCATTGTTGCTAACACAAAACTAGACCTGCAGTCTGTTACAACTTAAAGGATTATAACTTTTATATTTAGATGGAAATATGAATAATTCATCTGTAAGATCCCGACAAATATAATTCTTGTTATTATTTATGCATACAGCCGCAGTTGAATGTTATACTGCGAGTTGCAACTGAAAACACTTTGGGAGAAAGTTTATGCTGAACATTATCCCGGACAGTTAATCAGGGGATTCCACTGGATAATAGCATCGGGTGTCGACTTCTGGTAATCTACATGTTCGAAATAGAATCTATGTATAGTCGAATGTTCTTTATTGAACGAGCTTGCAAACAAAAATTTAACATCTAACAAACAATAATTTAATTTCACTATTGCAACACAGCCACCGGACCACATGTTTAAGTAATTAGGATTACGAACAAATTCCTTCCGTCTAGTGATCTTTTAACTCGTCTCGTATTTAATAAATAAAGTATTTGGAGAACTATATGTAAGCTATTAATAGGGTACACTATCTCTCATTAATAATCTGCATGTATAATGCAAATTTTATCAAAATCTGATAAACTGTTTTCTATAGATATTTACCGATCGTGTAGAGACTTTTTTTAAATCCAGGTTATTTAGAAAACGGATTCCTTCAAGATCAATTTTTCACGATTACAATAAATTAGCCAATACCTTAATTTTCTTACTGACAGCTTCCGAACATTAATGAATGAGAAAGTTCAACGTGCGATAATTTTAGATATCGTCTACTTTTATTTATAAAATAATAGCTATCTTTACATGCTATCGTATCTCCCCCGCACACATTTTGGGCATGAGAGTTTAACAAATCGAGCAGGACCAATAATGATCGACTTACCGTACAAACGCTAGAGAGGCTTTATTAAATAGACGTTGTGAAAACGTAAGTGTTCCCTATAGGCCTATTTGTGGCTACACAATAAATTAAATTAGCTCTGATATTTCGGGTTTATAACGCCTTGAATGTAGGCAATTTGGTACAGCACTTCTGTACGTAGATTGCCTATCCTCAGCCTGAAATAGAAAATACCTTTCACAGTTCACTGCTAAATATTCAAACACCAAATACTGTATAAGAAATCTTTTCAGCGAATTTCTGTTGGCAAATGAGATACGGAACAGCCATTATGGTAAGACCCAGACCCAAGACCCTTGAAAATAGCGTCAATTTTTACCACTTTTTGGGGAGCCGTCAACGTTTTCGTATATTCAATTTTGATTCAACACGGCACAAAGATCGATATCGATTCAAATACGTAACGAAGCAGAACCCGTTCAACAGTTTCAAAACGGTGGGCATTACAAATGTTAAAAAAATTATAACTTTTAATTTTCACTTACACCAGCGTTTAAATGTATAACAGAGAAGTTATACAATTCAAATTTAATTGAAAATACGGAAATTATTCTGACGGCGGTCAGGATTCTTTTTCAGTATAATTCAGTATAAGTCGGATTTTCACTCTTAAGATAGTGTAGCTGTTAGCTTAACCTAGTTTTCGATTATAGTATACCTCATACTATAATCGATATATATAGTATACCTTATACTATAATCGATATATATAGTATATCTTATACTATAATCGATACATATAGTATACCTTATACTATAATCGATACATATAGTATACCTTATACTATAATCGATACATATAGTATACCTTATACTATAATCGATACATATATTATACCTTATACTATAACCGATACATATAGTATACCTTATACTATACATATATATACCTTATACTATAATCGATACATATAGTATACCTTATACTATAATCGATACATATAGTATATATACTATAATCGATACATATAGTATACCTTATACTATAATCGATACATATAGTATACATATATACTATAATCGATACATATAGTATACCTTATACTATAATCGATATTAGTATACCTTATACTATAATCGATACATATAGTATATATTATACTATAATCGATACATATAGTATACCTTATACTATAATCGATACATATAGTATATATTATACTATAATCGATACATATAGTATACCTTATACTATAATCGATACATATAGTATACCTTATACTATAATCGATACATATAGTATACCTTATACTATAATCGATACATATAGTATACCTTATACTATAATCGATACATATAGTATACCTTATACTATAATCGATACATATAGTATAATTTTATATACTATAATCGATACATATAGTATACCTTATACTATAATCGATACATATAGTATACCTTATACTATAATCGATACATATAGTATACCTTATACTATAATCGATACATATAGTATACCTTATACTATAATCGATATAGTATACATATAGTATATTATATACTATAAATCGATACATATAGTATACCTTATACTATAATCGATACATATAGTATACCTTATACTATAATCGATACATATAGTATACCTTATACTATAATCGATACATATAGTATACCTTATACTATAATCGATACATATAGTATACCTTATACTATAACCGATACATATAGTATACCTTATACTATAATCGATACATATAGTATACCTTATACTATAATCGATACATATAGTATATCTTATACTATAATCGATACATATAGTATACCTTATACTATAATCGATACATATAGTATACCTTATACTATAATCGATACTAACATATAGTATACCTTATACTATAATCGATACATATAGTATATACTTATACTATAATATACATATAGTATACCTTATACTATAATCGATACATATAGTATACTATAATCGATACATATAGTATACCTTATACTATAATCGATACATATAGTATACCTTATACTATATAACCGATACATATAGTATACCTTATACTATAATCGATACATATAGTATACCTTATACTATAATCGATACATATAGTATACCTTATACTATAATCGATACATATAGTATACCTTATACTATAATCGATACATATAGTATACATATATAATCGTATATAGTATACCTTATACTATAACCGATACATATAGTATATCTTATACTATAATCGATACATATATTATACCTTATACTATAACCGATACATATAGTATACCTTATACTATAACCGATACATATAGTATATCTTATACTATAATCGATACATATAGTATATACCTTATACTATAATACGATACATATAGTATACCTATAGTATACCTTATATATAATCGATACATATAGTATACCTTATACTATAATCGATACATATAGTATACCTATACTATAACTGATATATATATAATCGATACATATAGTATACCTTATACTATAACCGATACATATAGTATACCTTATACTATAACCGATACATATAGTATATCTTATACTATAATCGATACATATAGTATACCTTATACTATAACCGATACATATAGTATACCTTATACTATAATCGATACATATAGTATACCTTATACTATAATCGATACATATAGTATACCTTATACTATAATCGATACATATAGTATACCTTATACTATAATCGATACATATAGTATACCTTATACTATACTATAATTATACTATAATCGATACATATAGTATATCTTATACTATAATCGATACATATAGTATACCTTATACTATAACCGATACATATAGTATACCTTATACTATAATCGATACATATAGTATACCTTATACTATAATCGATACATATAGTATACCTTATACTATAATCGATACATATAGTATACCTTATACTATAACCGATACATATAGTATATCTTATACCATAACCGATACATATAATAAACCTTATACTATAACCGATACATATAGTATATCTTATACTATATGTAATCGATACTATATATACTATAACCGATACATATAGTATACCTTATACTATAACCGATACATATAGTATACCTTATACTATAATCGATACATATAGTATACCTTATACTATATTTCCACGTACAAAAAGATTGCTTATATTACAAATCGGTCAACAATGTTTGAATTATTTTCTTCTTGATTTGAATATTGTTTTTTTTTACTTTTCAATCTGTTTTTGTTTATAAAATTGTTAACATAATGTTTAATACAATCAGCTGATTACTGAAATAGTTATTTGTGCAAAAAGTGAGCAAAGTTGGACTTTTTTTACACGACAAATATTTACGTAATTGCAACATATCTACCGGAGTACATGTTTAAATAATTAGGATTAACCTATTTTTCTGTCTAGTGGTCTTTTAACTCACCTCATAAAGGGTACCGTGGTTTCGAAACTTTACTCTTTCATTTTCAGGCCGTAATTCAAATGATCAAACCTCTCTGTCGAGGTTGTCACAGAGTTAAAAAAACCTTGAAAACACACGTTACAACACTAAACACAATTACACGATTTTATATTAAAACGAACAACGATCAGATCTGGTTTAGTCTAACGCTACCGTGCAACTCGTATGTCGTTACAGTCCGGACTGCCTATCCTAATTATATAATTTAACAGTAATTCAATTAAATTTCGTCTGTTGTCAGTTTACTTTCATCGCCTGCTAATTTTGGTGAGTGAAACGTAAACTCAGTTGTTTCAAAGTCGCAAAGCAGTAAAGTGTAAACCTACAAAATGGCCGTAGGAGACGAAACACTTTGTCCAACCCTTGTATGAAGCAACAAAAAATAAACTGTCGGGTGTTACGCCGCTTAACAAAACGTGTTCTTAACTGAAATGATCAAACGTCAAGGTGCTATGGTGACTGTTGTGTTTGGGTTCTGAGATCCTTTGTATTCGTCGCTGTGATCGGGCAGTAAACCAAAATTATCAATTGAAGTGTTAGTAAATTTTTTAAAAAACTGTAAAAGTGTCATCGTCTATACAACATAGGAACTGAGTTACACGACCTAGTTCAGCTTACTAACACCTAAACAACCGCACTAAAAATCCCTGTATTTCTCTCCCGGGCCTGAAAAGGGCCGTGGCCTGCGAAACCTAATTCACTCCCGTCAGCCAAAACTCACTCCCGACTGTTTCGCAGTGTCCGCGTATCTCGGGTCTCTATTACACTAGCCTAATTAACTTCTACCTAGGCACTACTGGCGGCGCATCACACCACGTCTTACGTGCACAAAGCTGCATTTTGATTGGTGTGTTACTTCTCTCATTTTAACAGTATAAATACAGGTCGAAAACAGTTACAAATATCTCCAATGGAATCTTGCGAACAGGCCACTACCCCACATCTTGGAAAGGAGCCAAAGTAATAGTCATTCTTAAACCACAGAAATCGGCTCTCTTTCCTCAAAATTTCCGACCAATCTCGCTGCTTCCATCTCTATCGAAAGTTTTCGAAAGACTGGTGAACAGGCAGCTTACTGAACACCCTGCTGACACAGTCCGACACGAACAGTTTGGCTTCCGACAAGAGCACTCTACCACTCAACAATTAGTCCGCGTCATCAACAGCCTATCAGATGGCTTCAACAAACGCCTCCACACAATAGCTGTATTCCTCGATATCAGCAAAGCTTTTGACAGGGTCTGGCACGATGGCCTTCTGTACAAACTAACTCACAGCCCTATTCCTCCATGCTATGTCCACTTAATTCGATCGTACCTCGACAACAGATGGTTCCAGGTGTCCGTCGATGGTACACTCTCTACGCCCAGACCAATTACGGCTGGCGTGCCACAAGGATCAGTCCTAGGCCCGTTGTTGTACAATCTGTACACCAACGATATGCCTGTCCAAGAACCTGTGTCACTGCGGCTCTTCGCCGACGACTCCATGTTCTATTATTCTACAGCAAACCTCGAGTTTGGGGCCAAAATCGTTCAACGTCAGTTGGACCTATTGGAGCCATGGTTTCGTAGGTGGAGAATTGCAGTGAATGCAGATAAAACAGAAGCCATCGCCTTCACTAACAAACTTCCTCCCAAAACTATACTTCAAATCAACGATACTCCCATAGCATGGAAACCTAAAGTCAGATATTTAGGTATCACGCTCGACAAACGACTGACTTTTGCCCCACATGTCAAGCAAACTATAGGCAAAGCTTCTGCGGCTCGCGGTAAGCTTTTTCCTGTTCTTACGAACAAAACAATACCTCTACGAATCAGGCTGACTATGTTTAAAATGTAGTCCCATTCTTACTTATGCAGCTCCGGCTTGGTACGCTCTTATCTCTAACTCTCGAAGGAAACGGCTGGAATCCTTCCAAAACCGTTCCCTACGTTTACTGACTGAATCTCCGTGGTTCGTCAGAAACGAGACCATACGCCACGGCCTTAAAGTCCTCACACTCGAGGAATATACCCTCAAACTTTCACAAAATCTAGCTTCGCGAGCAGAAGGCTCCACGCACGCGCATCTGTCCGCCATTGTGATAGATCCCGCTCCCCCACTACGATACAGAAAAAGGCCTCTGTATCTAGTCTACGAACCTCCATGAAGCGACTATGTGAATATCACATAGTCACTTCTCTTCAAACCAAATTACCTCAATAAAATCCAAGCCCAACCAACATCTCACTTCTTACCTAGACAAGACGCAATAAAGCCACGTTATTACATACACTGTATATGTTTTTGTTACAGGATCAGTATGACAATAGGGGAGAATTGACATCCCCTGCCAATAACCAAGGTTGCTTGAGAGAACATCGACGAGGACCATCCACTACACTACAACCACCTAACAGTCTACCAACACCGGGAACAACAGCACAGACAACACAGCTTGCTCGGGAGGAAATAGGAGGGATCCGGCCATAAGCGAAGTTATTCCACAGTCCCCGCCAGCCTGCGGCTGACCTGGTGATCACCCGGACTCCTTCTGCTTTCTCCCGCAGACTACAACAAAAGCTGTTGTAGTTATAAGGAGGTTTGCCATATTTCGAAAAGTAAAACCGGGACAAGAAACTTACTGGTTTGTTGGAAGGAGAGAACATCCCAATAGGCGAAAACGTGGCAACCCTGGAAAATTTGTTAATTTGTTACTACAAACGAGTATTTTTAGACAACTTTAAAGAAGATTTTTCTATTTAATAGTTTTTTAACGTAAATAATTCTTTTAGGATAACTAACCTAACTATTCTTGTTCCCGAACCTTTCATATTTTTCCCAAGAATGATTTTTTAAATGTCATATTTATTTTTTCATAGCAATCTTAGCAAGAAAAGGACTTTCATAAGATTGATTCTCTTGCAGTTGATTCTGCGCATGAGACTTTTTTTCTCATCAAATACTCTTCACTAACGAAAATATTCTTTTCACTTCCCGCATTCGCCAATTTTGTGATTCGACATTATGATCACTGCTCACCGAATAAATATTCTGTTTTGAATCACCAGTTTATATTATTATTAATAACCAGCCTTAGGTCAGATAGCTACCAAATGCGTAGTGGAGTTGCGTTGATCTGAACGGATTACGATTAAAAAACTAAAAATGTTTTTAATGTAAGTGCAGTCACTTAAAGCGAAACGGAACTCAACAACACCGCTTGACTCCGTGGCTTTCAGTGGCCGCACTTACATTAAAAACAATACGTTAGATTTTGAAAGCGTAGTCCACCCCGCTCAGCGCAACTCAATTCCGCATTTGGTGGCTATCTGAACTTAATAATCTTAGGTATCACAAAATAGTTTAAATTTTAAAATATAAGTTTGTAGTGCTGTTGTTACAACATTTTATTTGCCAAAACGGGATATATGGCAACCCAAATTATACGTTATTCTTGTTCTAATTTAATGAACCCTAAAACCGATGTACCCACATTAAGTTTTAGACCTTTATATATTTTTAGGAACAGAGCATTCTCGCGGAGCAGTATGGTACTTTATCGTTGAAACCGCGATTGCTGGCCAGCTACCTGATTGTACAAACATGAATATAAGCTTTCATAAATATTGCAAGCTGAAGATACGTTTAATGTTTTCACTCATTCATCTTCCGAAAACATTAAAATATTTTCTAACAAAGAAAGTAAGAACAAATTCATTTTTGATGGCGTTATTTCGGAAAAACAAACCATAAATCTGGCAGTCGCATCCTGTAAATAAAAAATGCCCACGAGGCGTCCAGGTAACACTGGATATCCGTATATCCCTGTATCCAGACACGCAATTAAATATTGAACGGGGTTAAATCAAATTATAGTAGACTCGAGGCCAGAACGCTTTGTTCAATATTCCAAAGTGGGATCGCTGCTTTACCTCAAGTATTTGAAATATTCATAGCAACCCTCGACGGCGTTAGACATTGCCTTCCACTGTTTGGCAGCAATATTACTTATTGGCTTACTAAGATAGCGCCGATCCTAATTTTTATTATACATTTTAAAGAGCCATTAGAGTGTTTACACACACACACACACACACACACACACACACACACACACACACACACACACACACACACACACACACACACACACACACACACACACACACACACACACACACACACACACACACACACACACACACACACACACACACACACACACACACACACACACACACACACACACACACACACAACACACAACACACAACACACAACACACAAACACACCCACACACACACACACACACACACACACACACACACACACACACACACACACACACACACAACACACAAACACACCCACACACACACACCCACCACACACACACACACACACACACACACACACACACACACACACACACACACACACACACACACACACACACACACACACACACGTAGATGTGTAAGTTTCAAAACGTATACCGACCGGCAGACTGTCTATGTGACCATTACCTTAAAATACTTACAAAATTATTGTACGTTATTTTTGTGGTAAATAAGGCACTGTTTCCATCATCATTATCGTCACAGTCACAGTCACCTGTCACCCGCCAACCGTCACACGTCATCCGCCACCCGTTACCCGCCACCCGCCATCTACCACCCGTCACCCGTCACACGTCACCCACCACCCGTCACCCGCCAACCGTCACAAGTCATCCGCCACCCGCATCTGTCACCCGTCACACGTCACCCACCACCCGTCACCCGCCAACCGTCACACGTCATCCGCCACCCGTTACCCGCAATCCGCCACCGCCATCTACCAATCCGCCACCCGCCATCTACCGTCACCCGTCACACGTCACCCACCACCCGTCACCCGCCAACCGTCACAAGTCATCCGCCACCCGCATCTGTCACCCGTCACACGTCACCCACCACCCGTCACCCGCCAACCGTCACACGTCATCCGCCACCCGCCATCTGCCGCCCGTCACCCGTCACACGTCACACGTCAACCACCACCCGTCACCCGCCAACCGTCACACGTCATCCGCCACCCGCCATCTGCCGCCCGTCACCCGTCACACGTCACACGTCACCCACCACCCGTCACCCTTTACCCTTTACCCGTCACTTGTCATCCGCACACACAACCCACCACCACCATCATCACCACAACCATCATCAATATCTTCATCATCATCATCATCATTTCACAAAAATTAATACAAAAATAAAAAGACACTTACAAAGGAAAACTTAAACTTAAGAAGAGGCCTGGCGTCTCTTTATAAACTCGAATATTTATACTCGGAATCAGTTTCGAATGGCACTCCCGCACCAGATATACAAAAATCCAATATTTTACCTCAAGATTTTACCACTTAATTACCACCAATAATTTTTTTTTTTTTTTTTTTTTCATCGACGCCTACATCTTTCCAGAGTTGGAGTCCCCAAATATTAAATTATGGGTTACCGTTTTATTTGTATTTGCACACAGTCCTAAAATTTGATTTATGATATCAGTTTAGTCTGTGTGGAACATCAACAAAAACCTTAGACGCTGCGGAGCGATAATGCTCTAGAAACTACAAATTGCGAGTCGCATTTTATAAAAGGTTTTCACCATCCTCGTTAAACACTGAAGCTGTGTTACAAGCTTTTATACCTTCAGCCATTAGCTAAAACCGTAAATTTCCTAAATATACTTCCGGCAATCTGGTTATGTTCCCCGCGATCTTATTAAAATCATTTCTGACACCTGAGACATGATTAAACTTGCGGAATGCAACACAGTTCTGCCAGACGGCGTCTTCACTCGTGCGCTCTCATCTGATTGGATGCTGTTATAACATGAACGCTAATTGTTATTAACTTTTATTTTTTTAATTACCGCTAATTAATTGCTAATTATTAATATACCTTAATATTACCTCTAAACGATATACAAAAAATTGTAGTTATTATACAAAAAACAATTTTGAGATGATCATGGATATATTCCCTGGGGTCAAAAAAGTTATTTTTACTTGGATGTGTAGACTACAACGCTGGAGACAGATTTTGATAAAATTTTACATTTAGCTCTAGATAGTCCGTAACTTGGGGCTATTATTCTTTCCTTGAAAAAAGCTTTTGAATCTTTTTTTTGGTAAATCTTAAAATATCGATGATTGTAAAGAGTCAGATCAAAAATGGGTTCAAATAATATCTATTACAACTCGAAATTTTTTTTGAAGCTTTTTTTTGGTAAACATTAAAATGTCTAATTGATTGTCAAGCTATGATCAAAAATGAGTTCGAATATAATCTATAAGAACCCAAATAAACATCTGTGTCGCTTTGTAACCCCTGAAATACAAATTCTGAATAAATCGAGAAAACCAAAATTTCTGTTTTTTTTTTGAAAAATGATTTATATCAAATTTTGCTGAAATTTTAAAATTTACTGTTCTGAAAAAATGTTTCAAAATATCAAAACAGTGCCGACCGATGTCGTTTTATTCTGGATTCACTCTCGATCAGTATAATTTTAAATTTCAAACTGTGAAAATCAAATTTACAAATACATGATCAAAATGCACAGGAATGGTTTGTTTGATCATAACTATATCACTGTGTCCGTCCAAATATGTTATTAGCGATTTTTTATTGGCTACTGACCGGCCATCATAGTAAGACTCAGACCGACTTAGATCTTAAAATGAGCGCCGACCATATGATTACTTTTTGAGAGGTTGTCAAAAATTATAAAAATATTTATTAATTTTAACAATTTTTCAAAAAGTGATCCATAATTTCAAGGTCTTTCATCTCGTGAGTTCTAATAACACATTTGTTAAATAAAAATTCGCAAACGACCTGGAAAGTTTTTTTAACCATTTTAATGCCTCTTCTTTTTCAAACTGATAACGAAAAATATCTCACTTGTAACGAATGTGATAATCCTTTACAATAATTTGAACAGTATCATTAGAATTATAATTAAATTACACATTAAACAGGCGGAAAAGTTTTATGGAGCAATTTGGCAACGTCGCAGCAATTATCTTTGCACCGTTCTGAAATGAAGTGACGCTATACAGAAGGCAGTGTTTGGAGTTAATATTTCTTCAGTGATAAATGGATTTTATACTTGTTAATTGTTTCAGATAATATATTTTACGGTATTGCTTTCATTAAGTAATTGCACCAATTATTGTAGAACAGACTGAAATCAGCTGTTATTGCAATTCGTTTATAAATTTTAATTTACTTTGCAAGATCTACAAGATTTATTGCAATCGACATCACGAATTTTCAAAAAAAATAATTTGTCTATATCAACTTTTTTTAATTCAGCTTACATGTTTATAAAAATTAAAATCTACAACACTGAAAAAGCGAAAATGAACCCCGACCTTCGTTAAATTTAAACGGATTTTAAAAATTAAAAACAGGACTTTGCGCATTTTTTAACGCTGATTATAAGGGTAAAAACCAAATTTTAAAAATAATTCAAATCAAAGAAAATGTATTTTTACAGATTTGGAATAACCGTCATTTTGAAACTGTTCAACAACCAGATTTTTCTGAGTAACAAACCAGTGCAAACAAAATATATACAAAACTAACGGCCCATAAAATAGGGATCTAAATGTCTTTTCAAATCTCCGTATTTAGGTTTTAAATATATCATTTCACTAATAGGGCCTCGGTGGTCGATGTGGCTGAGGCACCGGCCAGTCTGCTGCGTCTCTGAACTGCGCATCTTAATGTTCTTAATTCTAGCCGCAGTTACTCCCTTACCGTTAACGCTGATCCATCAGTCTAACTGGCATAAAGTATGAACATTAAACAAAACACAAACAAAAATATTTTACCAATAAAAATTCACTAATTACAAATAAATTTGAAACATTGTTATTCCTTATAGCACGTCTAATTGAATGGCGGCAGAATAAATAAAAGAAGAACAAAGCTCAATTGTGTTGCAGATTAAAGAGATAGCAAGCCTTTGTTCCTTAATGCGACTTAATGAACATTCCTTCCCGCTGTCGGCAATAAATAAATTATCTTGTTTAAAGAGGTGCATAAATACAGTGTTCTCTCCTTAATTGTGTTTATATTTCATTACGCGATTTTAAAAACAAGAAGGAAACACCTGACTTGAAATAATATTTTCTTATTACGAAAACGGTAATAATTACGGCACGCAGCTGTCTCGCGCACGTGACGGAAATGAATTTCACCGCTCGTTTATTTTTATTTCTCGCTCACAGTACAAAAAAATGGCGGCACCAAGCTGACGTGATGAAAGCGAATTTACAAAATTATGTTTTTTATCCTTCCATTTTTTAAATTATAATTTCACAACACAATCGACATTAAAATTAGTATGTAGGCCCTAAAGGAACGATGGTGTACCTTAAGTGGGTGCTTTTTGAAAAAAGAACTTCCAAGTGAATTTAGGGATAAAGGTAACTCGATAGAACAATGGGATTTAATACCCGACACTGTAATATAAGGATTCACTTGAACAGGACAGGAATGTACCAAAGAGAACTGGAGTGAAGGATAAGCAGAATGAACGACAGAACTGTAAGTTGCATAAGTGTTGCGATAATAATGTTGATGATCTGAGTCTGCTGCAATGTGATTTAACCACGGTTTATATTTAAATGCATGTTCTGGATACAGGTGTACGACATCCAGTTGTACCTGTAGGACAACCTACAGGATGCGAATGTCAGGTTTATTTGGTTTTTCAAAATAAAACATCAAAAAGGCTTAGTTTCTTCTGTTTTTTTCTTTTTTTGTGTTTAACGTCTGACTATTGTGCACACTTGGGTCACACAACCGTCACACGTCATCCGCCACCCGTTACCCGCCATCTGCCGCCCGTCACCCGTCACCCGTCACACGTCACCACCACCGTCACCCGCCAACCGTCACAAGTCATCCGCCACCCGTTACCCACCCGCCACCCGCCATCTGCCGCCCGTCACCCGTCACACGTCACCCGCCACCCGTCACCCGCCATCCGCCACCCGTCACCCGCCACCCGCATCTGCCACCCGTCACCCGTCACACGTCACCCACCACCCGTCATCCGCCACCCGTTACCCGCCACCCGCCACCCGCCATCTGCCGCCCGTCACCCGTCACACGTCTCCCACCACTCGTCACCCGTCACCCTTTACCCTTTAATTGTTTATAAAATTGTTAACATAATGTTTAATACAATCAGCTGATTACTGAAATAGTTATTTGTGCAAAAAGTGAGCAAAGTTGGACTTTTTTTACACGACAAATATTTACGTAATTGCAACATATCTACCGGAGTACATGTTTAAATAATTAGGATTAACCTATTTTTCTGTCTAGTGGTTCTGCAGGGCGCTCCAGTAGTTCATTAAGGCCGCGTGGCCACAATATGCGGAGCGGAGTCTCTCTGTGCGAAGCGCACTACGCATTTAAAACATAAATAAACAGTCGTATATCCACAACATATCATTATATTTTACCGCGCAGACGATCGGATGATTTATAGCGTATGAAAATTCCAAGCTCTGGCCGGGAATCGAACCCGGTTCCTCGGGGTGAAAGCCCAGTACGCTATCAACTAGGCCACAGAGGCGGCTTAGTTTTCTTCTAAGTTTGAGAATGTGTTCAGATCAATGAGTCAATTGTAACATCTTAAACTCTCAATATGTATTACAGCACCGTTGGTCAGGTAGTGATTCAAACTGGTCTGTGAGTGGTGCGAGAACATCAATGTCATGTCCTTGGAAAACCAGGACGGTTGAGGACAGTAAGGAGACGGAAAGCCATCACATTCAAATTGACCAGTAAGGCTTCTGGTGAAACAAAAATCAACGCCATAAAAGATGGTACAAACATTGAGGACATCACCAAAGGTCTTCTAGAAGGACATTGAGGTAGAGTAAGGATCTTAGACAGTGACTCAGGATCTCATTACCTTATTACAATGAGTCTTTTGGGATATTTAAACTGGCCAAAAATGTACCATGAAGAAATAGAAAACTATATACTATATTAATCTACCATTATGAGGACTTTAAAAAAGATGTGTATTTGGTTTCCAGGACCCTAAATACCTCATGCTGAATTAGCATTGATTCGTTAATTCGTACTGTTCAAACTCATTGAGGGAATTAGAGTACTGAATTAGTATTTAAGAGGCTTAGTTATACAATAGACTATTTGATCAAAGGGTGCCAGAGGTAACCAAACCTCTAATTGCTAAAATATCTATCGATCTACTTTACTAGAAATGTATTAATCCAGTGGCTGCAGTATTTATATCTTTTATATCTAGAACACCATAACAATTTGTTCGATTAAAACCAATCATTAGCCGATCACCCGTCGCTGACGTGTTGTATTATTACGTCACGGATAAACCCCGATGCCGTGCAAGGCCTTGGCAAAGTGATTTATAAACAAACCGAAGGAAATTTGTATGCAAATACCTGCGCTCGGATGAGTTATCATTTCCTCGGCTAAACTTTACCGTTAATTACGGCCATAATTTTAAATCTTTACAGCCGCGCTCCCTTCTGCAACTATTTCTTTCGGTTTTTATTTCGCTTCGGCACGGAACTGACTCAATTTTGTTCCGCAAAGTAATCGGCAGTCGTGTCTGCTTGACTAACAAGCGCCGCGCCGGTCACGGAAGCATCGTGATGATTTGTTTATTCACAATACCCGCTTTTTTGTAGGATAGATAACTGAATTATACCAATCAAGCACTTCGGAATAGACCATTGCTTAAATTTCAGTTTCTAAGTAATTTAAACAATTGGAAAATTTCGATTTTCAGTTTTTTGTTGGTAGCCCTAAATTATCACCTAGTAGTAGCACTCTACTGACATGATGGAAACAAATTTCTAAAAATAATGTGTTTATGTTATCTTTGTTTAACTACCATTTCAATTAGTATTAAAACCTTTATGTATTAACAACTTAAATGCTTAAATTACATTGAAAATACGAAAATGAACCCTGATCAACGTCAAGACTCAATCGTGATTTTAACAGATTATACAGTTAAGTAGTGTTACCGACAAACAGACAAAGTGTAAATATTTGTTTTCGTTATTCTAAGCTTATTCAACTTTGCCGGAACTCGAAGAAAGAAAGACAGGTGGTGAGCGGTGACTTAAGACGTCAGGCAGAATCATGTAACGGGCCATCAACACTCAGAACACGTACTATTCTATGCCCTTGTAATTGCTGTTTGTTTTACCGTGGCGCTTGACCTCAAGTAACACGTCCCTGATTACTGTTACTGTTGTGGGAAAACACTGCTCAGTCTTATAGTCGAACCTCTTAGTAAACGGCCTGCGCGAGAATTTCTCGCGCATGTAGGAGAATTCCCCTCCAGCTCCCCTCCAATAGTTCAGTGAAACATAATGTACCAATCTGAGTCTACAAACTGTTACTACTCAGCGATAGTTAAGAAAAAGAAGGAGCTATGGTGCAGAGTGGGGATTCGACCTCCCTCTCGCACATTGTTTCTCTCTGTTCCACTTGTGTTTTTATGCCGTTTTCTAAGCAGCAGACTTATAGTCAGACTACCATACAGTTAGCATAATGTATTAATCGAGTGATGCATACGTAAACATACCCTACAGCTCGCCTATCCGATTTTTCTTCAAGCGTCACGATACCCACAAACTTATTTTAACGAAGTTTGTTGTTTCTCAAACCTTTCTTCGATGTCGAAGTATGCCAATGACAACCTCTGTAATCTGTTGAACCCCTGCCTGGTCGACACGCGACGACTTCTCTGCACAAATCAAGTCGTCTGTGACAAGAAAAAATTGTGAAGTGCGCAAGTCGGAGTTGATGTTGAAGGTTCGAGGCCAAGAGCAAAGATATCTGCAACGCTCACAGGTACATCACCGTAAACTTGGCTAAGTTTGCTTTTGTTTTCCTGCACGAAGTGTAGCCTAAACTTCTTTGTTACAATCGTTTTAGTCATCGATAGCTTACCACGTCACATCTATGTAAATATTCACGGAATTTCCCGCGGTCGATATAAATAACAGTTTTTCTTTGTAGTGTGATAAATAGAAGGAATACTTGCTAACTTTGTAAGAAACTTAAGACTATTTTTTTGTATATTATTACCTGTGATTCTTGAAAACAGGTTGAAACAATATCGCATATAACAAAAGCTAAGTTAACCATAGATTTATAACTCACTACCACTATGTGTTATATAGACGAATAAAAAATGCCACTAAACTTACAAAAAAAAATAGGTAGTTTTAACACTTTTACGGCTCAATGCTCGTCCACTAAAAGTTGCAAAACGATTTGTTTTAGCACATCGCAAAACTTTCTCCATTCACCGACTGCAGTGGTAAAGTAGAAAAGTAGTACTTGCAAAACGGCTTGTATAATGTACGAGGTGTCAGCACAAAAAGCAAAAGTTAACACAAAAAAGCAACAGTTTGACCGATGCAGCTTCGATTCATGAATAATTCACACCAATTTCAAATTCCATCCTTTCAGTGGAAGTTGTGTTTAAATTCATGAATATAAATGGTTAAGTGAATTTAACTGCTCTACTAAAGGGAAATATCTCCGAACCGGTCAAAATATCTGCTTCAAACGTGTTGTAAAAACTGTACATATAATAGCAACAACAGCGGAATTTGCTGATGTGATACGCGAATTTTCAACAATAGTTTTATTATATATTACAGTTGACTTACTGACAAGATGGCGCGAATTTTCAACAATACTTTAATTATTTCACATATTACATCTGACTTGCTGACGTGAAAGCGCGAATTTTTGACTATTATTTTATTATCTCACATATTACAGCAGACTTTTTGAGTGATTGCATGAATTTTCAACAATAGTTTTATTATCTCACAGCTGACTTGCTGACGCAAATTTTCAACATTAATTATATTATTTCACAGCTGACTTGCTGACGTGATGACGCAAATTTTCAACAATAGTTTTATTATCTTCCATATAATAGCTGACTTTCTGACGTGAAAGAGCGAATTTTCAACAATATTTTATTGTCTCACATATTACTGCTGATTTTTTTACGTGATGGCGCGGATTTTCAACAATAGTTTTATTATCTCACATATTACAGCTGACGTTTTGAGTGATGGCATGCATTTTCAACAATATTTTTGTTATCTAATATATTTTTGAAAAATATTTTAATTCCACCATAACAAATCCGCATTAAAATTTGCATATATAAGGATTTTCTTGTTCTTACAGATATAAATGCTAATTTATGGAGATTTTTATGCTGATTACGATGTTAAAATTAGATTTTGAATTGTTGCAGAAGAATTACCGATTTCTATTTTAAGTTTTTGAAACAATAAATAAAATCGATTTTCGTATCAAATTTGAATTCGGTAAAAGTATGTTTTAACATCTTTTGAGAACGTAATCTCTTTGGAATGTATTTAGTAACCTATTCGTTTTAAATCACTAAATACCATAGTACCATATGGTGAATGCTCCGAAACGCCAAGACAAACACGTGATCATTGACAAGTTCGACTTGGATCACACAAAACCTGTTGTGAATCATCTGATCACTGGTCAAAATGATTGGCTGATACCAACAAACTGTCTGGGCAAACTACTTCTTCAGTACTGGTGTCACCCGCAACGCATTGTGGGTAAGCCAAGTTCCCACAAACCGTTTAGTGTATTTTGCATTCATTGGGCATAAACGTTCATGAATCAATCGTATATAAACCTACCTTAATCATCTCGTTCACGCAACTGTGATGTAATGTTGACGACTTTTTTACAAATTCAAACATTCCAAAGATCAAGCCATAGTTGTCGAAAAATTAGTTGTACAGTTTCTTCTTCTTTTCGTTTCACCCTCTTTGGGGTACGCTGAATCAATCATTTCTTGCGCGCTGTACTTTTCTTTGTTCCCAGTAGCTCTTCATTCTTTCCGATCTTCTTTTCCTCTCCTCTTCCGAAATGACAGGTTTAGGTCTTATTTTGGTTTTATCTTGGAATCTTATTCTTTCGTCCTTGGTACTTATCTTAGCAGTTTGGTGAAGCAGTGAATTTTCAGTAATTTTTAATTCTATTAGGTCTTTTTCAATTTCTTTAAACCAGTTCGGTTTTGTTGTACGATTATGGAAAAAATCAAACACCTGTTTCGTCAATCTATTTGAGTCCATTCTAAGAAGATGGCCGTAAAAATTTATTCTCCTTTTTCTCATAGTATCTGACAGTTTTTCAATTTTCTTGTAGAGAGCTTCATTAGTTGTACAGTTTATTAAACATAAATTTAATAAAATCAACCAAAACACGTATAATACAGGCAAGCAATCGATTGTGAACACCGCGTTTATATCTACAATGCAATGTCGACTGTTTGTTTGTCAAAGTGAATTAAACCGTGTGAAATGTTGTGCCCAATATGTACAACGTAATTCATATCAACCAATCTTGTGTTAAGCTACAGGCGTATACACTTTCATCCCTTATTATAAAAAAATAATTCTCTTTGACGTGTGTTGGTAGGACAAGTTCGTAAATTCTGACTGTAGAAAGCAGAATGTAATTGTGAAATTGGATAATTTAAAAAATCAAGGAACTCAACTGTCCCGCTTGACGTGAAGGAAGCGAATTTACAAAAATATTTTTGTATTTTAATTTAAATGGTTAAATTATTTTTTTATATTACAACTAAGTACAACTTGTCCAGTAGTTACAATTACAAACATGCCACTGCCCCAGTGTTAGTTAGAAATCATTCCTATGAATATGTACACGTGATCATTGACAAGTTCGACTTGGATCACACAAAACCTGTTGTGAATCATCTGATCACTGGTCAAAATGATTGGCTGATACCAACAAACTGTCTGGGCAAACTACTTCTTCAGTACTGGTGTCACCTCAACGCATTGTGGGTAAGCCAAGTTCCCACAAACCGTTTAGTGTATTTTGCATTCATTGGGCATAAACGTTCATGAATCAATCGTATATAAACCTACCTTAATCATCTCGTTCACGCAACTGTGATGTAATGTTGACGACTTTAATATTATATACGATTCTTCTACACCGCTTATACACTCTCATATGGTAACATTTAATCACTGCACCAGGTCTTCTGGTCTTGTCCTCGTCAGTCCCACTCCACATTCCTGCCCGGAATCATCTCCCGCACTGCAGTGTGAAGCCTACGTACATGCTTCAGAGCTATGGATCTTAACACTTCCTTTACTGTGTCCATCTTAAGGTCTCTATGAATATTATAATTCTTAACATACCATGGTGCACCAACAATCCCGCTCAGTACCTTATTTTGAAAATATTATATTATAAAAGGTTAGTTTTCTTGGTGCAAACCCCAAAGTTGACTCGTCTCAAAACCTGTATGTATAAGAGCGGTTTGTTTGACCAATCTAGTTTAGACTGACGCCCTAGTTGCCAATGCATTCGTCTATATTTCAAATCTAGTTTAAGTTTTTTTTTTTTTCATTTTGACATGCGCTTTCCAATTAAACTCGGCGTCTAAAGTCATTCCCAAGTATTTTGCCTCCATTTTAGACGGAATCACTTGTGAGTTTACATATACGGGTGCATTTATTGCAGTCTGTTAAACGAATAACCCATTTCAATCAAAAACATAATGACGAAGTTCACTATTTTCTGAAGTACTGGTGTACTCGAAGTGTACTCTCAGCACATTCTTTTAAAAGATTTATTTTGCTTTTCACGTGCGCTGTCTCATCCGTCGGAAGCAAGGACGAAGGAGACAACAGATGTCTGCACTCCCACAGTCTGATGACAATCAATACGTTTTGTTCGACGTCGTAAAACTTAACAAGCTTTTTATTTTTTTTTGTAGTTATAACAGATAAAAACACATCGATATTTGTTTTTTTACGGCCTCAGATAAAACCTGAGACGCTTACATAGTCTACTGCCTAAACGGTTGTGTTCAGTTTGGTTTGACATTCATACATACGCTTGAAAGCACATCACCATTTACAATTTTACTTGTATAAACAATTTTTTATTGGAAAATGAGAATCAAATAGCCATTGGTACTCCATTAAATCCATTAAATAAGCACGGATCATGATCTTTAGAACTCACTTTAACAGAACTATTAAATTATTTTTGTTGTCGTTGTTTTAATTTCATTATTGTAACATAGCCACCGGACCACATATTCAAATGATTAGGATTATGACCTATTCTTCCTGTCAGTGGTCTATCCACTCACCTCGTAAAGGCTACCGCGGTTTTGAAACTATATTTTCATCTTCAGACCGTTATACAAAATGTTAAAGCCCTCTGTCGAGGTCGTCACAAAGTCAAACAAAACATTAAAACATACATCACAAATACTGAGCACAATTACACGTTTAAAATATACATCATGAAATTCGGCTTGGCCAAGCTACACACGCGACACGTACGTCGTAGAGTTCGGAATGTAACATCGTACGAGTCGCGTGTGTAGCTTGGCCAAGCCGAATTTCATCGTGAACATTTTAATCGTGTAATTGTGTTCAGTGTTTGTGATGTATGTTTTAATGTTTCGTTTGACTTTGTGACGACCTCGATAGAGGGATTTAACATTTTGTATAACGGCCTGAAGATGAAACGATAGAGTTTCAAAACTGCGGTAGCCTTTATGAGGTGAGTGGATAGACCACTGACGGAAAGAATAGGTCACAATCCTAATCATTTGTTATTTTAAGGCGAAAAGCACATTAAGGCTATTATCGCCTCCCTAAATGTAAGTGAGTGTAAAGTATTAAAGTCGCAAGTGTAGTGTTGTAAGTGTGTGTGTTAGACTCGGGTACCGCGAGGGAAGTATAAATCCTCTCAATGAGTGCAGCTAGTCTGCACCCTCCTGCAATTTAGACGTCCCTCACGGAATACGAGTCTAACACACGCTTACACTTACAACACCACATTTACGACTTAACACGTTACACTCACACATTTAGGGAGGTGATAATAACCTCGATGTGCTTTTCGCCTTAAAATAAAAAAATTCAAAATAAAAAAATATCTTAACTACTAAAATTAGAACCTTAACCTAACTCAACATTTGCAAATAGCTATTGCCGTAGTATTATTCTACAATTGTTAAAAAATAAGACTGATACTTGATGATATCTACCGTAATAATATATAACGCAAATACTTACATATTGCAAGAACTTTCTTACAGTAACAAATTGTTTTCTAAATTTGTTACAATTAACAATTGTAACAAATCTTAATTAACAATCTTACATTAACAAAGATTGTCTTTCTAAATTCATTTTGGACTATTTGCAGCTAAACTTTTGAATACTTACATATTATATGATTTATTGTAACGAAGGAATTTTGATGGGTAACGAAATTATTCGAGCTAGAAAAAAGCGATCTAGAGGTTAGGATCGGTGCTCACTTCAAGGTCTGTTCATTTCAATTATCCAATAGAAATCCGTTAACAATACATCATTTAATTATCAATCATATTTTAATTGTTAAATAAAAAAATTATAGTTTGTTACTATGAATACAGAAAACTGAATCACACAAATCCACAAAAATGAGGAGAAAATGAAATATTCGAGATCCATCTTGGTAAAACCCAGAACTGGGACTTTCAAATAAACGTTAATGAGCTTTTGATCCATTTTTAAGCTCGCGCACACACACACACACACATCTTAACGACCCTCTCAAAAAGTGATCTAAAAGTCAGGATCAGGTTTCATTTCAAAATCCCGGGCTCAGGGCGCTCCAGTAGTTCATTTAGGCCACGTGGCCACCATACGCGAAGCGGAGTCGCTCTGAGCGAAGCGCACTACGCATTTAAAACCTAACATATTGTCTTTAAGATAAGTGCAACTCCGAAAGCATAACAGAGCTGAGCGGCATCGCTACGCTCCGCTCCACGTAACTTCGACTATGTCTAAGTTCGGTTTTCAAACTGACTCCGCTTCCCCCCACCACACTGACCACGCCTTCAAACTTATTATTTCTCGTTACCTAGGTTACGGTTTTTAAGCATAGTTTTCTAGAATCCGTTACGGTAGGCCTAAATATTTAAATTTAAAAGATACAAACGCGTTCTTTGAAGTGACTGAAATCAACTTCCGGTTGCCGTTCATGTGCATTCCGCTCAGGTAGGCTCAGCTCAGCGCAGTTCCGCTCTATCTCCGTACACGTGTCACTATGTACAGCTGTTACGCATTCGTCGCATTCATATTCAAAACAAACATGGCGCCCAAGTGAGAGCGTTAGATTTAAGTTAACATCTTCACAAGAGATGTGACCGCTCACGGTTTACAGGACCGGCCGTCATTAGTTGTGTTTAGTACTGGTAAATATGGACACAGAACTTTGCTTTAAACACAATTACAAGTTCATTTCACGGAAATAAACAAGCAATTACCCGTTTGTGGTTGTGTTTATTTTGTTAGGCAAGTAATTATCTGCACGGGCAGTATATCGGCCAGTCCCTGCCTCACTCACATAACACATTCCTCTCTTATTAAAACCTATTGTTTCGCATTTTCACTTGACCACTGCAAACATCTAAAATAAAAAAAATCGTTCTTGACCAAAAACGAAATAATCGCGATAAGAAACTGTTTCAGTGTCAAAATTATGTCGAAATTTCTCCAATATTACAGCTTGCAAAACCAGTCAGGGATGGTGACACGTATTGCTATATCGCGCGCTTAACACAACTATCTGCAAGCCTGTATAGGCAATATACAGGGTAGACAGGAATGTCACCTTGTCTGCAAGCGTGCGTAAGGAGCTGCGAATAAATTCTAGATAATGAAAAGGGGGAATAAAAGTGTCAAAACTCTTGAAAGATAAAATACCACCGTTTAAAATAAATAACAGAAATAACGCTGAGAACAAGCTAGGGTTAAGGGTTGAAATGGACACGACGTAACTTTTAACCCTCGCTACAATACAGTGGTTGGCTTTCATAACTTCAGTCACCCCAGAAACTTGCATCAACTACGTGATACGTGACGCTGAGCGGCTTCACCTTAACCTAACTCAACAATTGCACGTAGTTATTGCAATAGTATCATTCCACTATTGTAAAAAAATAATATTGATCTTTGATCAAATCTGCCTTTATAAATATAATACAAATACTTATATACTACATGAACTTTCTTACATTAACAAATTGTAAAGATCCCTTTACTAAATTAATTTTGGACTCTTTGTAGCTGAATTCTTTTATAATAGGATATGATAAAGTCGGTGCGTTGTTTTTACAAATCTCAGGGAAAGTCAAACGAATAATTTTCAACCCTTACAATTAAATACAGTCCTGACTGCGAGACGCTGAATCTGAGGACAAACTCTTTGCGCCCCAAAGTTTGCCTGAATTAAGCAAACTTTAACACTTAATACTTACTTTCAAAACACGTTACAAGTAATCTATCACAGTGTTTGGTTACGGGATTATTGTACTCACAGATTTTTAGGGTTTTTTGAAGAATTGATTCCACGGAAACGAATCTCAAATACTTTTTAACATTTTTTTGTGAAATAAGGTTAGATTACGTGATTAGAATTAAAAGGCTCACGCCACTGATTTTACAAATATATCAGATATCTGTTTTGAATAATTCATAGAAGGAGGAACTTTACAAATCTGTGTCCGGTTTTGTAATTTAAATGCTGTACTAAAGAATAACAAAATTTTATAACGTTTTAAAAACAAAATTCAAAAATCAATCATCACAACCAACCGTGATACATATTTAAACTGTTTTATCCGGATTTTTTTATATTTAATTTTTTTGTTCGTAGACCTCAAAAAAGCGTCTTTTGAACAATTCGCCAACAACTTTAGAACAGTGATTTTACCCCGCAGGGGAGTGCAGACTAGCTGCACCTATTGAGAGGATTTAGACGTACTCGCGGTACCCGAGTCTAACGCACACTTACACTTACCAACAACACACTTACGACTTTAACACTTTACACTCACATTTACATTTAGGGAGGCGATAATAGCCTTAATGTGCTTTTCGCCTTAATATAAAAAAAACAGTGTTTTTACCCAGCAGAGATGCAGACTAGCTGCACCCATTGAGAGGATTTAGACGTCCATCGCAATACCCGAGTCTAACAAACACTTACACTTACAACTTTAACACTTTACACTCACACACATTTAGGAAGGCGATAATAGCCTTAATGTGCTTTTCGCCTTAAAAAAACGGTGTTTTGACCCCGCAGAGGTGCAGACTAGCTGCACCTATTGAGAGGATTTAGACGTCCATCGCAGTACCCGCAACAAACACTTACACTTACAACACTACACTTACGACTTTAACACTTTACTCTCACACTTTTAGGAGGCGATAATAGCCTTAATGTGCTTTTCGCCTTAAAAACGGTGTTTTTATCCGCTGCACCTATTTTACCCGAGTCTAACAAACACTTACACACTTACAACACTACACTGTTTAACACTTTACTCTCACACTTACATTTAGGGAGGCGATAATAGCCTTAATGTGCTTTTCGCCTTAAAAAAACGGTGTTTTTACCCCGCAGAGGTGCAGACTAGCTGCACCTATTGAGAGGATTTAGACGTCCATCGCAGTACCCGAGTCTAACAAACACTTAAACTTACAACACTACACTTACGACTTTAACACTTTACACTCACACTTACATTTAGGGAGGCGATAATAGCCTCATTGTGATTTTCGCTTTAAAATTAAAAAACGGTGTTTTTACGCAATGCAATGAGTAAGTAGTGAAACTACTAAGTAAGTGAGCATCAAATACTTATCAAAAAGGCACAAATTGTACCGAACCGTGCTGTGCATACATCACCAAATCAGCTGATCCCTTATTGTTAATAAACAGTGTTTATATTTCAAACAGCTGAGTTGCTTTTAAAGCAAATGCTTCAACATTTTATTTCATTTATTCACTCACAACTGGTACTTTTCTTTTAAATTAGTGTAAACTTGAATTCACAGCTACATAATATGCCAAGTTCCATAAAATTGTCAATAAACAACTATTTCAATATCTAGAAGCACAACGTGTAAAAAACAGGTAAGATGTACCAAACAGCTGATCACGAGGGATTCTGGCTCAGTCAGGTTGAATTAGACATGAGACTAATGGCCCGTGCTGCTTCCAGCGGTTCCCTCCGGAACTCTGTTACGTCATACCCGTAACTGTATTTGTGTTGGCGCAACTGTATTGGCTTACTGCGGGAATATTAATAACTTCGTTTTGCTAAAACGGCGGGTAAAATTTTCATTAGTAAGTAATTTTAAAGTAGCTTGTTAATGAATTTCCAAACTTGCCTTATTATACTCATATGCCTACATTATTATACACATTGTACATTTTATACAGTACAATTAATACATTTTGCAGTTATAGTCTAAGTCCAAATTTTATATTTGTAGAATACAGTCTTGTAATACCAAAATAACTAGAAGTATTGTAAGTCCAAAAATAATGGTATTGTGTATTTTTTTATCAAAAGAATAAGTACCCTATGTCAGTTACATCTAATTTAATTGATGCATAACTTTCTAAAGTCCAATTTTAAAGAGTCTGCTGAACAATTACGTGTTTAAATTTTGGTCGTTTGTTTCATCGTGGCGCTTGAACTAGAACAGTCCAACAGGATCTGTGCTTGCCGCTGACGGATTAATGCAATTTTGTGGGGAGGGCGGTTGGTTGGATGATTCAACTCAGGGAATTTTATGAAATAATACCTTAAAAAACAAGCACTGTTAAGTAATTTTGAGACTTAAAACTGATATAAAAAATCAGTTTAGAAAAAAATTACTTTTCTATTAACATAACTAACATAAAAAACAGATTATATAGACTTCTTTATCAACATAGAAACAAATTGAACATAAAAAACAGATTATATAGACTTCTTTATCAACATAGAAACAAATTGAACATAAAAAACAGATTATATAGACTTCTTTATCAACATAGAAACAAATTGAACATAAAAACAGATTATATAGACTTCTTTATCAACATAGAAACAAATTGAACATAAAAAACAGATTATATAGACTTCTTTATCAACATAGAAACAAATTGAACATAAAAAACAGATTATATAGACTTCTTTATCAACATAGAAACAAATTGAACATAAAAAACAGATTATATAGACTTCTTTATCAACATAGAAACAAATTGAACATAAAAAACAGATTATATAGACTTCTTTATCAACATAGAAACAAATTGAACATAAAAAACAGATTATATAGACTTCTTTATCAACATAGAAACAAATTGAACATAAAAAACAGATTATATAGACTTCTTTATCAACATAGAAACAAATTGAACATAAAAAACAGATTATATAGACTTCTTTCAACATAAAAACAAATTGAACATAAAAAACAAATTATATAGACTTCTTTATCAACATAGAAACATATTGAACATAAAAAACAGATTATATAGACTTCTTTATCAACATAGAAACAAATTGAACATAAAAAACAGATTATATAGAATTCTTTTTCAACATAGAAACAAATTGAAAGGTAAAATATTGAAATAAGCATTAAAAAATTTTATAATAGTATTCTGTAAATTGGTGAAGGTTGCATTTTTATTAGTTTTAAATTTTACATACTTTTATTTTTAAAGTAGCATCAGGGAAATACTGGTAGTGTAGTGGTTAGCGCATTAACCTAGTACAAGATCGTGGGATCGCATCTCGACCGAGATTTGTGGGATTCTTAATGTGAGTATAAATCAGCAAAAGTGACCTTCTTCGGAAGGAAAGTAAATAGTCCCTTATGGTGTATATTGTCACTGCACGTTACACAATCTAATCTAAGGATGAATCACAGAGCAGAAAAATTGTCAACTCACAGTTGGCGTTGGGGAAATACACTAGTCAGTTAAAACTAGTGTAAAATAAACATACAAAGTGCACAAACTTTCATATACATACGGAAAAAATCTCACGTATATACAGAGTTGAAATCGGGATAACGTGACGGGTTTTGGACCTCTCAAAGGCCTCCGATCCTTGATACTTTTTCAGAATACCCACCTCGTAGCTAAACGTGTACTTTTATTTTATGGAAATACAATAGGACCTTTTAAATTTTGTATTTATTTTGTCGCGGGAAGAGCGGTCGCCCTTACGCCCTTGCTTCTTACTGTTAGTGGGGGGAGGAAGGAAACAGCCCATTTATATTTAATAGTGTTGAAGATAGTTTGATAGTTGGAACTATCTATACTTTCGATATTATTGACTGAAAATAATCGATAGTTTAGTAAGTTGAAGTTGTCAAAGTTAAATAACTTTTAAAGTATAGAATGATTAATATAATCGCTACTGTCTTGCTATTATTCTTATGAACAAAAACTGAATCCTAACAATTACTTGTTATAACACATAATATAACATCATAACCACCCTAATTTACACCTTTTGGTCCTCTAAATAAAGACGAATAAAGACGATTCCGAGACGATGGATGCTTTTTGTGTAATCGGTTCGCGGCACAACCCTCTTGGGATATAAACCTGCCCGAAACGCACGGAAAATGCATTTTACTACATCAAATAAACAATTTTCTTAAAAAAATATTTCTGTTACTGAACCAAAAATAAAAATCGTGTATCATGTTTTCCCTTTATTTTATTTTAATTACGATAATTTGCTCGAAAATACGACAAATACAGCTAGTTTTTAACAACATAACCTGAAATTTATGAACCTATCAGCTGTTCAATTAAATCAGCTGATCGTTACGAATCAATATAAAACAACTGATCTCTGATACCACCACAACTGATACTACTACAACAGCTGATAACTACCAATATGAAAGTTAAATTAACGATTCATTTCATATTTACATCAGTCAAACGTCTTCGTGTTTTCCGTAGTGTAGTGGTTATCACATGCGCCTCACACGCGCAATGTCCCCGGTTCGATCCCGGGCGGAAACAGAAAATTTCAATCAGTTCGTGGCACAACCCTTTTACGTATACGTTGCTGGGATATAAAATTGCCCGAAATGCACGGAAAATGAACCAAAAATATTGTTTTCTTTTTTGTTATTTTAAGACGAAAAACACATTAAGGCTATTATCGCCTCCCTAAATGTTAGTGTGAGTGTAAAGTGTTAAAGTCGTAAGTGTAGTATTGTAAGTGTAAGTGTGTGTTAAGACTCGGGTACCGCAAGGGACCTGGTTTTTGTTTTGTTTTTTTTTTTTTTTTTTTTTTTGTTTTAACGTCCGACTCACACTTGGGCTAATGCAGACGGTGGAATGATTTATAGCGTATGAAAATGCCAAGCCCTCGCCGGGAATCGAACCCGGATCCTCGGGGTGAAAGCCTAGCACGCTATCCACTAGACCACCGAGGCGGCTCATCTCAATCGGTGCAACTAGTCTGCACCCTCTGCGGGTCCCAAAAGTAAAAATCGTGTATCATCCCTTTCTTTTATTTTAATTACGATAATTTATTCAAAAATACGACAAATACAGCTAGTTTTTAACAACATAACCTGAAACGTATTCTAGCTTATCAACTGTTCAAAGAAAAATCAGCTGATCGTTACGAATCAATATAAAACAACTGATCTCTGATAGCACAGCTGATACTACTACAACAGCTAATAACTACCAAAATGAAAGTTAAATTAACGATTCATTTCATATATTTACATCGGTCAAACGTCTTCGTATTTTCCGTAGTGTAGTGGTTATCACGCGCAAGATTCCCGGTTCTATCCCGGGCGGAAACAGAAAATTTCTATCAGTTCGTGACAACCCTTTTCGTGGCATTGCCCGAAAAGCACGAAAAATAAACAAATAAATAATTTTCTAAAAACATTTCTGTTATTGAAGCTAAAATAAAAATCATGTATCATGTTATCTCTTCCTTTTTATTTCAATTACGATAATTTGTTCGAAAACACGATATAATTTAAAACTTATTACAGCCTATCAGCAGTTCAATGAAATCAGCTGATCGTTACCAATTAATATAAAACAACTGATCTTTTACTATAACTACCAATATAAAAATTAAATTAACGAATCATTTCGTATACTTACATCGGTTAAACTTCCTCCTAGTTTTCGTAGTGTAGTGGTTATCACATGCGCCTCCGGTTCGATCGCGAACTAAAACACAGGAAATTTTAATTATAATTTTTAAATTCGAGACTTGCGACGCGCAAAATACATTAATATACTTCAATATAAATTTGTGCACTCTCATCATGCAAAATCCAACATCACAACCAGTTCTAAAACACGACACAAGTTAATAAAATCTCGTTTATATTTTATACGAGTGGCTTAATTATAACGTTCAGTTCCATTATCGTTGAGCGGTACAAAACACCACTTTTCTTCCTTTACAAATAAAGTAAAGCAGCGGCGTAATTCCTTTAAAGCAGTGTTCAGAGGTTTAATTAAAACTTTATAATACTTTAAGTTAAGGCCACCTTAGTGCTTCCAAATAAGATGAGCATTTAGCGCTCCGGATTACATTGTGTAAAGTTAACTTTAATTATTTCGAAGAGAGGAAGTGTTAAGAGTAATCGAATTTAGCCTCGTATTAATTTTTCATCCGTGGTTATACGGAAGACAAGGGAATCTACGTGTTAGCTTCTTTAGTTAACATTTATGTACCTGCTACAGTAACGATATTACACAATATTTTTGTTTTGCTACCATATTTAGACTTGAATCAAATTTCATTATTACAACATAGCTACTGGACCACATATTTAAGCAATTAGGATTATGACCTATTCTTCCCGTCAGTGGTTTATCTACTGACCTCGTAAAGGCTACCCAAGTTTCGAAACTCTATTGTTCCATCTTCAGGCTGTGATACAAAATGTTAAATATCTCTGTCGAGGTCGTCATAAAGTCAAACAAAACATTTCCGGAATGTAACGACATACGAGTTACATTTGGCCAAACCAAATTTCATCGTACGTATTTTAATCGTATAATTATGTTTACGTAATGTTTTGTTTGACTTTGTGACGGCCTCAGACAGAGGAATTTAACTTTTTGTATCACGGCCTGAAAATGGAACAATAGAGTTTCGAAACCGCGTTAGCCTTTAAGAGGTGAGTAGATAGACCACTGACGGGAATAATAGGTCGTAATCCTAATTACTGAATTAAATTGTCTCAGCACGTGCTCATATCTTTTGTTGACCTTGCGAAACGAGGTCTCTCTTTCAACTGTACCCGTCCGGCATTTGTTTGTCACATAGTTTTGGTTAAAAGAATTGACCGATTGTTTTAAAATTTGGTAAGAAGCCTGAACTATGTAACATTTTCCCCACTCCCGATTCAAGACGACGGCCTCTGATTTTACAACGATTAATGTAGATGCTGACTATTTCCTGTAATACTGGCTGAACGGTAAAACCTATTAAGATTATCAGCGCTTCATACAGAATGGATAAGAAGCCTCAAGAACCAAAGAAGAAAATATGCTAGGAAGCCTGAACTATGTAACATTTTCCCCACTCCCGATTCAAGATGGTGGCTTCTGATTTTACAACGATTAATGTAGTTGCTGACTACTTCCTGTAATACTGGCTGAACGGTAAAACCTATTAAGATTATCAGCGCTTCATACAGAATGGATAAGAAAAGCCTCAAGAACCAAAGAAGAAAATATGCTAGGAAGCCTGAACTATGTAACATTTTCCCCACTCCCGATTCAAGATGGTGGCTTCTGATTTTACAACGATTAATGTAGTTGCTGACTATTTCCTGTAATACTGGCTGAACGGTAAAACCTATTAAGATTATCAGCGCTATAGAGAATGGATATCCTCAAGAACGCTTATGCTAGGAAGCCTGAACTATGTAACATTTTCCCCACTCCCGATTCAAGATGGTGGCTTCTGATTTTACAACGATTAATGTAGTTGCTGACTATTTCCTATAATACTGGCTGAACGGTAAAACCTATTAAGATTATCAAATACAGAATGGATAGGAAGCCTCAAGAACTATGAAGAAAATATGCTAGGAAGCCTGAACTATGTAACATTTTCCCCACTCCCGATTCAAGATGGTGGCTTCTGATTTTACAACGATTAATGTAGTTGCTGACTATTTCCTGTAATACTGGCTGAACGGTAAAACCTATTAAGATTATCAGCGCTTCATACAGAATGGATAAGAAGCCTCAAGAACCAAAGAAGAAAATATGCTAGGAAGCCTGAACTATGTAACATTTTCCCCACTCCCGATTCAAGATGGTGGCTTCTGATTTTACAACGACTAATGTAGTTGCTGACTATTTCCTGTAATATTGGCTGAACGGTAAAACCTATTAAGATTATCAGCGCTTCATACAGAATGGATAAGAAGCCTCAAGAACCAAAGAAGAAAATATGCTGGGAAGCCTGAACTATGTAACATTTTCCCCACTCCCGATTCAAGATGGTGGCTTCTGATTTTACGGCGACTAATGTAGTTGCTGACTATTTCCTGTAATACTGGCTGAACGGTAAAACCTATTAAGATTATCAGCGCTTCATACAGAATGGATAAGAAGCCTCAAGAACCAAAGAAGAAAATATGCTAGGAAGCCTGAACTATGTAACATTTTCCCCATTCCCGATTCAAGATGGTGGCTTCTGATTACGGCGATTAATGTAGTTGCTGACTATTTCCTGTAATACTGGCTGAACGGTAAAACCTATTAAGATTATCAGCGCTTCATACAGAATGGATAAGCCTCAAGAACCAAAGAAGAAAATATGCTAGGAAGCCTGAACTATGTAACATTTTCCCCACTGCCGATTCAAGATGGTGGCTTCTGATTTTACAGCGACTAATGTAGTTGCTGACTATTTCCTGTAATACTGGCTGAACGGTAAAACCTATTAAGATTATCAGCGCTTCATACAGAATGGATAAGAAGCCTCAAGAACCAAAGAAGAAAATATGCTAGGAAGCCTGAACTATGTAACATTTTCCCCACTCCCGATTCAAGATGGTGGCTTCTGATTTTACGGCGACTAATGTAGTTGCTGACTATTTCCTGTAATACTGGCTGAACGGTAAAACCTATTAAGATTATCAGCGCTTCATACAGAATGGATAAGAAGCCTCAAGAACCAAAGAAGAAAATATGCTAGGAAGCCTGAACTATGTAACATTTTCCCCATTCCCGATTCAAGATGGTGGCTTCTGATTACGGCGATTAATGTAGTTGCTGACTATTTCCTGTAATACTGGCTGAACGGTAAAACCTATTAAGATTATCAGCGCTTCATACAGAATGGATAAGAAGCCTCAAGAACCAAAGAAGAAA
>CM040188.1:4217500-4222500 GCA_022606455.1 Callitettix versicolor | reverse complement strand
AACTATTTCAAACGTAGTATCATTAAACCGGAAACCAGCCAACGTTCTTGCTTCAGATGCCGACACCACCATGCACTTTGTTTTTGTTTCATTTATCTGTAGACCAACATTTTTACATTGTCGCACTAGTTTAGTGAGAATTTCCCTTATCGCTCATTCGCTTCTTCCGAGAAACACTATCATCTGCATATCCAATAATCTGTGAGGCCGGGTTGCCAAACTTTCCCTCGGTTCAGTTGTCTTAGGGCTTTGTGCTTAAACAGTATGGCCGACATAGCATCTCCTTGTTGCATTCCAATAAGAAATTTACCTCGTGAATGGAACAGCGTTTTAATTAATTTAATCAATTTATAGCGAATATAAAATTCTTTTAAGGCTGATGTTAGCTGAACTCTATCAATTCGATCGAAGGATTTCTTAAAGTCAATGAAGAGCAAATGTACATTTATGTTTAGCTCGTTCGTAGCAATTATCTAGAACTTGTCTGATGACAAAGATCTGGACAATCGTACCCCTGTTGGGCCTAAAGCCACATTGTTAGTCAGTAAAATTGTTCCAAGTATATGTTCAGCCTGGCCACTATGACGTTTGCAGTATCCTGCATACGAGATTTAATAGCGTAATACGTCTGCAACTGCGTTTTGTCCCCTTTTTCAAAATTGGAACGATAAGTCCAGAAGACCGTTCTTTCGGTATTTCCTCATCTAGCCAGATCCTAAGTATCATTTCGTATATTCTATCATTCAAAAGCTGAGACAAGTAAGCTAGTACTGTTAAATCAGCTAGTAGGCTACTGATAATTCCTATTTATCACATTGTCGTAAGCTTTCACATTCATTAATGTTTTTCTGTTATTTTTAACTGTTCTTCATTTGTCACTAACTCCTACAACCGTTATTTAACTAATTGAACACAACAAAGCTTTCGAATACAGTAATTAACAAATTAGTTCGTTGCTACTGGAAAAAGTCACCCGAAGTCGGGTAAAGGTCAACCTAATCCGTGAAGCTTACAAAAGCCCGGTAAACTTAGCACTTAAAGCTCGGCGGCTCCTTTGTGTAAATATTTTATACAGTGATCAACAGACTTCGCTGCTGGGTAATCCGGGCGGCTTAACCGCTCCTGTTGCGTCCAGCGTCGGCGAGGGTAATGTATGACCACAGAAAAATTAAACACTGACAGAAAGCTCACGTTCATAGTAATAATGTTAATGAGATCGGCAAAAACTTTGCGCTTCACACACTAGTCTGCGCCACTGTAGTAACACATTGTCTACTCTAACAGTGGAGTGGATGCAGAGGGAACGGTAGACACACCAATTGGCAACACCGCCACACAAACAGAAGCGCACTGTACGATCTTACATTCGAACTCTGAATAACAAACACGTTAAAAATTCTCTAATACCGGTAAGTATGTTTATGCAAAAATCAATTTATTGAACAAGAACTGCTTAAATTAACAAATCTGAACTTCGAAAACACAGAAATTGCTTTGAAAATTGTCCAAAGCGAAGTAGGACATTTTCGTCTAGAAGTTCTGTTACACAGATACACATGATGCTTGGCTTACGGGAGTAAAACTAGCTAGTGTTTAAAGCCAGGCGACCACCTGACCAGGCGAGCAGAGCTGAGCTGAACTGAACTGGAATGAAGATGAACGGCAACAGGAAGCGGAGTCAGTTTAAAGAACGCGTTTCTATCTTATTTAGGCCTACTGTAACATTCCAGGAAACTATTATATTTAAAAATCGTAACCTAGGTAACAAGGTTGGAGGCGTGGTCAGCGTAGTGGGAGAAGCGGAATCAGCTTCAAAACCGAACCTAGTCAGAAACGAAGCTACGCGGAACAGAACCTAGCGACGCTGCTTGACTTTGTTCAGCGCTTTCAATGGTCACACTTACATTAAAAACAACAGGCTAGGTTTTGAATGCATAGTCCGCTTCGCATTTGGTGGCCACTAGGTCTACAGATGTCGTTCATTCTTCGTCAGCTGAGATTTTTTACCACGAAACAGCTAATTTGTTCAGAAACAGTTGCACCAACTTTAAGGTTACGATTTATTATTTAATAAATTTGCAGACGCGACCGTTTTAACACATCTAAAATACTGACAATAATCCGATCAAAGAATTCCGAGGAACTTTGACTCGGAACAACTTCTAAATTGAATGATTAGGATTATATACCTATTCTTCCCGTCAGTGGTCTACCAACTCACCTCATAAAGGCTACCGCGGTTTCGAAACTTTATAGTTTCATCTTCAGGCCATACAAAATGTTAAATCCCTCTGTCGAGGTCGTCACAAAGTCAAACAAAACATTAAAACATACATCACAAACACTAAGCACAATTACACATTTAAAATATTCATCATGAAATTCGGCTTGGCCAGACAACACACGCGACTCGTACGTCGTTACATTCCGGACTGCGGAGTCTCTATCATTAGTAGCGCGCCCGTCGTTGTTGGTTTTTGTTACTTACTCAAATCACTTATCCTTAGAGCCATGTCATATATTAAATTTGATTTAAATGAAAGTTTTTCATTGAGGATGTTGTGGGGGGTCTGATTTTTTGCTCTTGTAAATCTCAAACTCTTCAATCGCATCCATATAACTACTTTTATGACACAAATATTTCCATGTTGGTATGGATGTCTTCAAATTTATGGTTTTTTTCCATAAGATGTTCTGCGAAAGCCGAGTTTGTCGATAATGCACTTCTGGGTATGTGCTCTTTAAATCTTTTCTTAAAAGAGCGAGATGTCTGCCGATATAGAAGCTTAGGCAATCACTACATTTCATTTTGTATATGCCAGTTTTTTCAAAGTTAACTCCACTTTTATTTGCAACTGGCTTCTTTAATAATGTTGACAACTTATTACTTGTTCTGAAAGAGACACTTATATTTTCTTTGGCTAATTTTAACATTTATATTTTCTTTGACAGAGGGATTTAACATTTTGTATGGCCTGAAGATGAAACTATAAAGTTTCGAAACCGCGGTAGCCTTTATGAGGTGAGTTGATAGACCACTGACGGGAAGAATAGGTATATAATCCTAATCATTTGAATATGTGGTCCAGTGGCTATGTTACAATAATCTAAATTGAAATCACACCTGAAGGGAAGGGGGAGGAGAGAGGGTGACTTCCTCCGTAGTTCTATGGAAATAGGATAGAATTACATTTTGTTTGAACTACAAATTTACCCGAGCTTTCTTTATTCGGTAAAATTAAAGTAATTTAAAATTTAATCCGGAGGAAAACAATTTATATTTACATGAACTAGATTATATCCACTACGCTCACGTTGTGAACTGGGTATATAGTTCAGTCTTAGAACATAATATTCAGTAGTGTACTTCATAAACAGATTTACTGCAGCTGTGTTGCCAATTGGTGCAACGTCTCCATTGTTAGAGATAGGATTAGCGATGTGGCAATACCGCTCAGCGTATGCTACAGTGGTGCAGCCTAGCGTTAAAAGTAGAAAGCCTCACTGATGTGATACAGGCCTGTTCATGTTATACAACAGCTGCATTGCAATAATGTAGCTAGATCTTCGATCTGAAGACTGCAATTGAAAAAACCCAGACCCAATATGTAAATTTTATATAAAATTTCACAACCCACGCAGTGTTATAGATTTCTGTTCCAAGCAAACAGAAATCTATATACTATTGATTTTATAGATATAGTTTTTTTTTGTGATTAATGTCCGACTATTGTGCACACTCGGGCTAATGCAGACGATGGGATGATTTATAGCGTATTAAAATGTCAAGTCCTGGCCGGGAATAGAACCCGGGTCCTTGGGGTGAAAGCTATCAACTAGGCCACCGAGGCGGCCATTATAGATATAGAAGCTTTGTTTCCAAATATAGGAACAAAATATACAGTAGGCCTCATTTTTTTTAAACAAGAGTACGACATGCATTTCGATCGCCTCTAAATAGACCTTGCATCAGTACAGTATAGTTGAGCATTTTGAAAACCAATATTTTCAAGATTAGGCTACGTATTATCTCTTCTGTAGTAGCGTAATTTATTTTAAAAATTACAAAAAGTAAAAAACGTCAAAAACAATTGTCAGCATAATCGAAAATACCAAAAATTAAAAACCCAGAAATGTAAAGTGTGAAAATCAAGTAAACCCGCCAACTGTAACCGAAAATAAAATACTTTTATCTCATAACTAGTCGCATGGGTTCCTGCAAGCGCCGAGGCGTGAACATACGGGTATGTTTTTAATAAAATATAATTACTTTATTTTTCACTTTAGTTTTACAGGTATTATTTATTACTTTCCTAATTCAAATACGAATGTGGTTTGCTTGATATCACTATTACCAAAGCGAAAGGTCTGTTCTGTAGCTATAAAAGCAAAAAAAAAATATATATATACAAAATGTAAAAATGTCGAAATATTTATTGACCGCTCAGTCAAAACTTTACGATATCCAGGAAAATTAGAACACTTATAAAGTTTCACAAGAATTCTTTTTTATCCAGTGGCATATGTTTCACCGTGAGGCATCTTCCTTATATACGTATATAATACATCCTTATATACGTGTCCTTATATAAGTGTCCTTATATATAGCGTCCTTATATACGTATATAATACGTCCTTATATACGTGTCCTTATATAAGTGTCCTTATATATAGTGCCCTTATATACGTATATAATACGTCCTTATATACGTGTCCTTATATAAGTGTCTTTATATATAGTGTCCTTATATACGTATATAATACGTCCTTATATACGTGTCCTTATATAAGTGTCTTTATATATAGTGTCCTTATATACGTATATAATACGTCCTTATATACGTGTCCTTATATAAGTGTCTTTATATATAGTGTCCTTATATACGTATATAATACGTCCTTATATACGTGTCCTTATATAATTGTCCTTATATATAGTGTCCTTATATACGTATATAATACGTCCTTATATACGTGTCCTTATATAATTATCCTTATAT
>CM040188.1:4160000-4212500 GCA_022606455.1 Callitettix versicolor | reverse complement strand
AAAGCATTGAAAGTCGCGACAAAAGTACCGCAGTAACGCTTGTAAACCTACTCGATGCAGGTGTGAATATTTCTGATAGTAAGGAAAATAACCGCGGCACGCAACTGTCTCACTGACGTGATGAAAGCATTGAAAGTCGCGACAAAAGTACCGCAGTAACGCTTGTAAACCTACTCGATGCAGGTGTGAATATTTCTGATAGTAAGGAAAATAACCGCGGCACGCAACTGTCTCGCTGACGTGATGAAAGCATTGAAAGTCGCGACAAAAGTACCGCAGTAACGCTTGTAAACCTACTCGATGCAGGTGTGAATATTTCTGATAGTAAGGAAAATAACCGCGGCACGCAACTGTCTCGCTGACGTGATGAAAGCATTGAAAGTCGCGACAAAAGTACCGCAGTAACGCTTGTAAACCTACTCGATGCAGGTGTGAATATTTCTGATAGTAAGGAAAATAACCGCGGCACGCAACTGTCTCGCTGACGTGATGAAAGCATTGAAAGTCGCGACAAAAGTACCGCAGTAACGCTTGTAAACCTACTCGATGCAGGTGTGAATATTTCTGATAGTAAGGAAAATAACCGCGGCACGCAACTGTCTCGCTGACGTGATGAAAGCATTGAAAGTCGCGACAAAAGTACCGCAGTAACGCTTGTAAACCTACTCGATGCAGGTGTGAATATTTCTGATAGTAAGGAAAATAACCGCGGCACGCAACTGTCTCGCTGACGTGATGAAAGCGATTTTCCAAGTAATTTTTTATCTTACCCTCTTTTTAAAAACTCGACCATAACCAACATTAAAATCTGCATATATTGGCATTTTTAACTTTTATTGAAAATAAGAAAATGAACCTTGACTGCCTTCAAATTAAAACTCAATTTTTAGGAATTTTGAAAAATTAAAAATGCAAACTTATGTAGTTTTTAATGTTAATTACGATGGGGAAATCAGATTTTTAAAAAAGATTAAGATAACAAATGTGTGTTACTGAATCAAAAATAACAAACATGTATTGTGTTTTCTCTTCCTTTTTTTATTTTAATTACGATAATTTATTCGAAAACACGACAAATTAAATTAGCTAGTTCTTAACAACATAATCTGAAACTTATTATAACCTATCAGTTGTTCAATTAAATCAGCTGATCGTTACGATTTAACAACTGATCTTTTACTACAATTGCAAGTATAAAAATTAAATTGACGATTAATTTCTTACACTTACATCGGTCAAACTTCTTCGTAGTTTCCGTTGTGTAGTGTTTATCACGTTCGCCTTACACGCGTAAGGTCTCCCGATTGATTCCGGGCTGAAACACGGTATATTTTAATTATAATTAATTTAATACGAAACATGTGACACGCAAAATATATAGTTATATATATTTTATATATAAAATATATTTCTGTGTGTTATTTATATTTATTTGTGTTATATTTCAATACAAATTTGTGCACTCGTTTCGCTCAAAATCTAATATCACAACCATACCTAAAACATGATGCATATTTGTAATGATTTGAAATAGCCGCCATTTTTAAAGATTTTAACGAATTTTACTGGTTTACGAACTTGTAAAAATCGATTTTCGTGCCAAGTTTCAATCAAATCGGACTGAAATTGTAAATATAAACGTATTAAAACACCCACACACACACACACACACACACACACACACACACACACACACACACACACACACACACACACACACACACACACACACACACACACACACACACACACACACACACACATACATACACACACACACACACACACACACACACACACACACACACACACACACACACACACACACACACACACACACACACACACACACACACACACACACACACACACACACACACACACACACACACACACACACACACACACACACACACACACACACACACACACACACACACACACACACACACACACACACACACACACACACACACACACACACACACACACACACACACACACACACACACACACACACACACACACACACACACACACATACATACACACACACACACACACACACACACACACACATTTATAAATAAAATGTGTGGATATATTTTAACGTCCTTTCAAAAATTTAGAGGTCACCATCCGCGCTCATTCCAAGGTTCCCAGTCTGGTTCTTACGCGATGGTGACTGATCCAATAGATCATTTTTCAACGGAAATTCACTAAAAAATATAACGGCTTATATACAACTAACAAATTGTTACGCTATGGCAGCGGTATTCAAACTGGGTTCCGCGGGTCATATCCAAGGGTTCCGTGGGACCTGCCCAAGTATTTCTTTACTATGTGAAGCTGTATGTAATCATTAACAATAATATTTTATTTTTGTATTTTTATAATAAATAAACATTTATTGAGATTATTTAACATTTCTTTTATACTAATTTTCCTTTGTCACTATGTTACTGAAATTAACATAAGTAGTAATTTTATATTATTTTTTCTTAAGGGTCCCAATGAAAAATACACAACCATTAAGGAGTACCGCGCCTCAAAATAGTTTGACGGCCACTGCGCTATAGTAATGCTAAAGAGTGAAGTGGAGCCTGGGCACTCTCATGTTCGCATTTTGTCTGATTTGATTTGAATTTAGCGCAATAATAGATTTTTGTAATACCTTAAGCAAGTTTATCTTCCATTAAAATCAGCTCAACCATTGAATATAAAACTACTAGAAGTACAAACACCATTATAAAACGTATGCTCGATATTAGCGGCTGAAGTCTATGTAATTGAATTACCTACCGCTACGATCGCTGCAAGGACAGGCGGAGACGTTTGAGAAAAAAGACAGTAATATTATCTCTTTAACTGTACCTAAGCACTTTCCCGCAAGATAGCTCCAGCAGCGAGCACTAACAACCTCGCATAAAGGCTAGTGTTCTAGTATGTTTCTAATCAGTGGATCAATTGTTCAAAATGGCATCCAATTCAAAACTTTTAAAAAATCATATTTTTTTAATCTGAACTCACCACCGCAATCAGCGTTAAAATCTCCGTACACTAGCTTTTTAAATTTAATTATTGAAAACTGTTTTAATTTAATTATTAAACTGCTTTTAAATTTAATTATTGTATACGTCTGGCGTGTATATATAAACGTTTTATGTACAAAAACAATGCATATTTAGAATCGGTATAAGTTTTAGTTTTAAATAATACCACACACTATATAAATAAAAAACCATGTTTGCTCTTAAGATTTTACCCTTTAACTACCCCTTAGCATTTTTGTGGTTGATTTGAGGCCGCTATCAGTACCAGTTTCGTTAAATTTTATCGCGATCGATGGAATGGTTTACAAGTAAAAATTGGGTTACCGAAAGACGGATAACCAGACAAAGGCGCGAATGTATTAGTCCTTTGTTTTACCTTCGGACCCAAAAAATAAATATAGAACAACAGCTCAGACTAGAGACATATTTATCACACAACAAAAAATGGTAACTATTCCTTATTAGTTTCGCCTGTAATCCTTCATTTTGGGACTATATCAGATAAAATCCCTGTAAAAAACAATTAACTGTAGTAATACCAATTAGGTAATAGCAGGCCGGTGTGCGCCACATTAATCTTGCAGCTGAAAGTTTACAACAATGCTGCAAACACTTTTCCAAATTACGTTTTCGTGTCGGTTGGTCTGCCGTAACCATAATGTCCCCATCACTCAATTATTTTGTACATTTTACTTTGCACCACAATGTTTATTCAGTACTCTATAAACAAGTTACATAACCGCAGTAAAGTTTGCGTGATAGTCAGGACAAGTACAATATAATCAGGGCGCGCAGCTGTCTTGCAACATTTCTTTTTATATTATTCCTTAATTTTTTTAAAATCAGAATTACACTTAGATTGACCATTGTCAGCTAATTAATTATATTGATTATTGTCAACTGGAGACGAAAAATAACTGGTTTCCAGTACACTGGAAAAAAAGTTTAATTCTAAGATGGCAGCTTAAAAGTCACAACTGAATTTGGTAAAATTAACTACTGACTTTACGACAAACTTCAGCGATGTTTGAAAAACGTTACAGGGTCAATACTAAAAGTAGTAGGACTGATTTTTTTTTTATGTTTATTGTAGATATATTTACAATTCCTTAATATTCTTCGAAATAGCACCTTGGGCAGCTACCCACTTAGAATAACGCTGCTGACAATCACCGTAAGCCTTCTGGAAGTCAGCTTTGGGGATGCTGTTGAGAGCCCTCGTCGATGCTACTTGAAAGTCCTGAATCGAGTCAAACCGATGTTCCTTCAACTGTCTTTTTATCCATGGGAATAAAAAAAAATCATGTGGAGCCAGATCGGGACTGTAGGTGGGGTGCGGCAACGAGGCAACGCCGAACTGGGCCAACAGTTGCCTCACGACGAGCACGCCATAGCATGGCGCATTGTTGTGATGCAGCGTCCAGTTGTCGGAGATGGCTGGTTGGTCATTCGTTCTCACAGGCGGGTTAGCATTTGCAGCCTGCAGTTCTCTTACTTTGACCACACTACCGTCGATTCGTGCCGTCGACGGCCGTCCGGTGCGATATTCGTCTTCAACGAACTCCCTACCTTCTTTCTTCTGAGTGCAAAACACTGAAGCGGCTCATTGCAGTATCCCCGTAAGCCGACAACCATTTCTAGGGTCTTCGTTGCCGATTTCCCGAGTTTGATACAAAACTTTATCGAATATCGCTGCTCGAGATTTTGACTTATTTTGTGCATCGACGACGACAGAAAACACGCTTCACAATAACCGATATCTATAATCAACCAAAACCCGTAGGCGACTGCGGCTGGTGTTTCTCTGTTGCTAAGTGTCCCCTTCATCTCGTCCAGCCAGCCAAACCCCCTCCACAGCTCCGCTCGCGCTACAGAAAATCAGTCCTACTACTTTTGGTATAGACTCTGTATGTCAAGAAATGTAGGTTTAAAACTCACCATGTAAGTCCTATGTGACTAAAATTACTGATGTGAAACAGCGATGTGCTAACCAAGTGTCCCCCACATCGTCTGGGTACTGCAGATTTCTTACAACCGCTAGACGTAACTGTCTTTTTGATGTCCTGAAATACAACGTTGCGACTTCATGAATTAAGTAACGCTGTAGCCTATTTCGTAAAACATTCTTCTCGACACAGCTCAAGTTGTATATACGGAGCAAGTTTTTACGTTGGCCTAAAATCTTTTTGGGAACTTTTGGCGGACGAGCAAAGTTATACGTTAAAGTATTCCGACCCCACTGCAGTATGCGCAGGTTACAACGCTATTTGTACTTATACTTTGAAAAACATAGATATTTAGGTTTCGCCGCGTAAACAAAGATACAAAATAATACTGGCTCCCAATCTGCTATGTTCAATACTCGCAAGAGTAACTGTCAAGTTAACCCTCCCAACCTTGCTGCATATTTACATATATTTACTCCTAAAAATGTATTTACATATTAAAAAAATAGAATTCTGACAGATAAAACTGACTTACAGTTTTTCGTTTCCTCGAAACAGTAAAAACATTATTTCCAATTATTGAAGTACGGCAAATTTTGGTGCAGTGAAATCGAATTTAGAGTAACGGAAGAAAAAATTGACAAAAGAGGAAGAAAACCATGAATCTTTTAGAATCGAACCTGATTACCGATGTAAACAGGGTCATTAACAAGGCGCGTAGTCTTTGCACACCATTTATATTTGAAGCGAAGCTTTTAATGTTAACCAAGCCGCCTCGGTGGCCTAGTTGATAGCGTACTAGGCTTTCACCCCGAGGACCCGGGTTCGATTCCCGGCTAGGTCTTGGCATTTTCATACGCTATAAATCATCCCATCGTCTGCATTAGCCCAAGTGTGCACAATAGTCGGACGTTAAACACCAAAAAAAAAAAAAATTAATGTTAGCTTCTGCGAGAGGAGTAAAAAAAATCCACCGAACGGAAATATGAAACGAACAAGCAAACGAATTTCGTCTCTATTTTTATCTTTTTTCTTCCTCCTTCCTCCTCCCACTACACGCGTATTATATGAAAACGTTGTGTTGCTTTGGTTTCGGTATTTTCCTCAGTTGAAGAACACGTGTACGATGTAACCGTTTATAATACATTCGAAATTAATACAAACAATGATAATTCTTGATATTGCTAGTTTTAACAACATAACCTTTAACTTATTGTAGCCTATCAGCTGTTCAATGAAATCAGCTGATCGTTACGAATTAATATAAAACCACTGATCTTTTACTACAACTACAGTAAATCTAAGCTAGGTTCGTGTATTTATTTATTTAAACAAAACAAGATGTTTGTAAAAATATCTTCAAAATAATTATATATTCGGCGAAGGTATCCTACACGGTACTTTGGCAAATTTGATTACATTATTCCAAACCTTTTAAATTGTAAATTACATTATTCCAAACCTTTTAAATTGTAAATTACATTATTCCAAACCTTTTAAATTGTAAATTACATTATTCCAAACCTTTTAAATTGTAAATTACATTATTCCAAACCTTTTAAATTGTAAATTACATTATTCCAAACCTTTTAAATTGTAAATTACATTATTCCAAACCTTTTTAAATTGTAAATTACATTATTCCAAACCTTTTAAATTGTAAATTACATAATTCCAAACCTTTTAAATTGTAAATTACATTATTCCAAACCTTTTAAATTGTAAATTGAAGAAGAAAATATTACCAAATATTTACAGTGAAAGTTTCTTTTTGTTTAAAGTCCGGTCTTTGTTTATGCCAGATAGACTAATGAGGACGACGGATCCACGTTAACCGTAAGGAATCAAATCGACGAAGTAATCATTTTTTTCAATATGTTCACACACTCAATTTTGAGAATCGAGTTTCATTGGTGACTGTATTTCTTTCAAATTCAGAAATACGTTTTAATTCGTAGCCCATTTTTATAAAACATTGTTCGTGACACAACTTAAAGTTGCATATACTGAACAAGTTTTTAAGTTAGCCTAAAACGTTTTTGGAAAATTTTGGTTGATGAAAAAAGTTATACAGCAAATGCAGCCTTGGTGTTGCGCTGTAATAGTTCTGCTCACAAGAATAAGGAATTTTATAAACGACTATCTTTGTTGAACATTAAACATGGCCATATTGTGGATTAGTATAGTGTGAGTGATTTAAAAATACGAACCAGTGTAGAGAGAACGTTGTCTAATAGAATCTGCTTTTTATGGTGGTAGATGGAAACTCCATTTCAAATCCTAGTATTGAATTTCAATCTATATACGTGCCTTTCAATAAAAGGTGAAATCTATACAAATGAAAATGTAAATGTTAGTTTGTTCAAAATCGTATATCCCCGAAACTTCTTCAGCGATAGCTTTGAAATCTTGATACAACGGTTGCATTCGAATACTCGCATGTTTTTATATACCTATTGTTATATATATGTCACACCTGAGACAGAAAAAATGTTTTCTTTTGAAAAAACAGATCCACCGTTGTACGTAAAAGCAATACACGCTATTCTAAATACTTTACGCTTTCATTTCAATATTTCAATATGCAAGCTTCCGCATGAATTGTTAAATTAAACTGATCCACATTAAGGCAAGGCCGGGTACATCTGAAATAATGTAAGAGCTGTTTCAGTTAAAAAAGACAAATTTACCACAATATTGTGCAAATTTAGGACAATGTAAACAATACTCTTGAGGAACTTCCAGCGGGGGAGGAAAATACGACCCACTAATTCAGACGGCCACCTAAAATCTTTGGCGATACACGAAGACCTGAAGAAGTAAAGTTGCCCAAACATCACAAAACCGATGTGACCCTAAGTGTTTTTCTCACCACAGTGTTTTTATAATTCTGAATGTTTGTGTTTATCGACTTGAAAAACTTATTTGTGTTTATCGACTTGAAAAACTTGTTTGTGTTTATCGACTTGAAAAACTTGTTGTGTTTATCGACTTGAAAAACTTGTTTGTGTTTATCGACTTGAAAAACTTGTGTTTATCGACTTGAAAAACTTGTTTGTGTTTATCGACTTGAAAAACTTGTTTGTGTTTATCGACTTGAAAAACTTGTTTGTGTTTATCGACTTGAAAAACTTGTGTTTATCGACTTGAAAAACTTGTTTGTGTTTATCGACTTGAAAAACTTGTTTGCGTTTATCGACTTGAAAAACTTGTTTGTGTTTATCGACTTGAAAAACTTGTTTGTGTTTATCGACTTGAAAAACTTGTGTTTATTGACTTGAAAAACTTGTTTGTGTTTATCGACTTGAAAAACTTGTTTGCGTTTATCGACTTGAAAAACTTGTTTGCGTTTATCGACTTGAAAAACTTGTTTGTGTTTATCGACTTGAAAAACTTGTTTGTGTTTATCGACTTGAAAAACTTGTTTGTGTTTATCGACTTGAAAAACTTGTTTGCGTTTATCGACTTGAAAAACTTGTTTGTGTTTATCGACTTGAAAAACTTGTTTGTGTTTATCGACTTGAAAAACTTGTGTTTATCGACTTGAAAAACTTGTTTGTGTTTATCGACTTGAAAAACTTGTTTGTGTTTATCGACTTGAAAAACTTGTTTGTGTTTATCGACTTGAAAAACTTGTGTTTATCGACTTGAAAAACTTGTTTGTGTTTATCGACTTGAAAAACTTGTGTTTATCGACTTGAAAAACTTGTTTGCGTTTTTAAGTATCTTAATGTATTAATGACGAAAACTGTATTTTTTAATTATTTTTAACTAGCCAATTTTATAAGTGTTAAAAATTTAACAATCGGACATGTTAAATAATTCTACCAATACAAACGTAGTCTTGGAAATTCGCTACCATCACACCAGCGAGACAGTTGCGTGCAACTATTATTCTAACTTTTAAGGCCGTATACTTTAAAAATTATTACAAAACCAACGTTGACTTGCAAATAACCGATAAATTAAAATCACAAACACCTCCAAATATTAATAAAATAAAAACAGACCACGCCCCTCTAAAACCAAACTTCAAACTACGTGAAGCATACTATAACTTTTTTATTTTATTATCTACAACAACTGCTTTGTTTACAACCGGATGCTAGTGTATATTAATTATTTTCAAATGCAATATTAATAACATTTATCAATACAGTAAATCAATTACGTAATTGTACAAAACACTTTTACTAATTAAATTCATGTACTGTATAATTACATAGAAAAGATATATTTGATTTATAATAGTTATGATGTATGCGTTGCTTAAATAACTGTTGAGTTAAATTGTGATTAATATTAAATAACTTCGCATACTGTATTGCTGAAGTTTCATTGATAAATGACTTATTAGAGCGGCCATCATGGTAAACCTAACCCGTAACTTTGAAATGAGAGCTGATGAAATATAAATTACCTATATACATTAATGCTGATATACATTAACACTACTGGTTATGAAGGTTAAAGCAAATATAAAAAAAGGTAAAATACAAATAATACTAATAATAATTGCTTAAGGATTACACGTCTTCGAAGTGAGTACTTTATAATTATCCTGTTTACGTAGGTATCCGAGATAGACTTCAAAAGAGGTACATTACGTACTTTCCCATCGTTTCTCAATATCTCGTTACGTTAAATGAATAACTTTCTAGGGTTACTATTGCACTGCGACCTTGTAGACATATTGCACCCACTTTCTGTATTCCTGAGACGTCTTCGCCAGTCCTAATATCTTAATAAGGTCTAGGATTTTGATAGAATTTAAGGCTAGTAACACCCCCACTTCCAATTGGACTTCCCAACTCATTATTCAGTTACTTGCAGATGCTTGTTCTGCTAACTGCCATTTAATTTCTTCCCCTTACTCTTTACCCTCATCACGGAGGTTGTACCCATTTGGCCAAAATTTTCTTGTGCGGCGAGTTCCCGCTCATTCTATGCACTTTTTACTCATGGCAAAAACAGTAGCTACGGAAATAACGTCCGCCCACACGAATTCCTGCATGCACGAGTAAGGTACACTGAGAGATCGCCAGGTATCCCAGGGCTCCGTTTGATACACCATTAGACCGGTATCATTCACTCCATCAGCACGGGTCGCTTTACACTTTAGCGTTAGCCAACCTGTGTAGAGTAGTGAATGTGTGTGTGTGTGTGTGTGTGTGTGTGTGTGTGTGTCTTGAGTAGATAAGTGAGAGTAGTATGAGCTAGAGGTGCGGTGGGATCGCTAAGCCCATCAGCTGCTCACTTCAGCTGCCTCCGCCATATTTTCGTTACATTACACTCAATTCTATTTCACTGCACCACAAAAATTGCCGTGTCAAGCGTAAAGAACTTCCGCTTTAATTACCTTAAGAACCTAACTTAATTCAATAGCGTTACACTAAATTCTATTTCACTGCACCAAAAAATTGCCGTGTCAAGCGTAAAAAAACTACCGCTTTAATTACCTTAAGAACCTAACTTAATTCAATAGAGTTACACTCAATTTGATTTCACTGCACCACAAAAATTGCCGTGTCAAGCGTAAAAAAACTACCGCTTTAATTACCTTAAGAACCTAACTTAATTCAATAGCGTTACACTCAATTTGATTTCACTGCACCACAAAAATTGCCGTGTCAAGCGTAAAGAACTACCGCTTTAATTACCTTAAGAACCTAACTTAATTCAGTAGAGTTACACTCAATTCGATTTCACTGCACCAAAAAATTGCCGTACCAATCGTAAAGAACTACCGCTTCAATTACCTTAAGAACCTAACTTAATTCAATAGCTTTACACTCAATTCGATTTCACTGCACCACAAAAATTGCCGTACCAATCGTAAAGAACTACCGCTTCAATTACCTGAAGAACCTAACTTAATTCAATAGCGTTATACTCAATTCGATTTCACTGCACCACAATTATTGCCGTACCAATCGTAAAGAACTACCGCTTCAATTACTTAAAAACCTAACTTAATTCAATAGCGTTACACTCAATTCGATTTCACTGCACCACAAAAATTGCCGTACCAATCGTAAAGAACTACCGCTTCAATTACCTTAAGAACCTAACTTAATTCAATAGAGTTACACTCATATCGATTTCACTGCACCAAAAAATTGCCGTACCAATCGTAAAGAACTACCGCTTCAATTACCTTAAGAACCTAACTTAATTCAATAGCTTTACACTCAATTCGATTTCACTGCACCACAAAAATTGCCGTACCAATCGTAAAGAACTACCGCTTCAATTACCTTAAGAACCTAACTTAATTCAATAGCGTTACACTCAATTCGATTTCACTGCACCACAAAAATTGCCGTACCAATCGTAAAGAACTACCGCTTCAATTATCTTAAGAACCTAACTTAATTCAATAGAGTTACACTCATATCGATTTCACTGCACCAAAAAATTACCGTACCAATCGTAAAGAACTACCGCTTCAATTATCTTAAGAACCTAACTTAATTCAATAGAGTTACACTCATATCGATTTCACTGCACCAAAAAATTACCGTACCAATCGTAAAGAACTACCGCTTCAATTACCTTAAGAACCTAACTTAATTCAATAGAGTTACACTCATATCGATTTCACTGCACCACAAAAATTGCCGTACCAATCGTAAAGAACTAGCGCTTCAATTATCTTAAGAACCTAACTTAATTCAATAGAGTTACACTCATATCGATTTCACTGCACCAAAAAATTGCCGTACCAATCGTAAAGAACTACCGCTTCAATTACCTTAAGAACCTAACTTAATTCAATAGCGTTACACTCAATTCGATTTCACTGCACCACAAAAATTGCCGTACCAATCGTAAAGAACTACCGCTTCAATTACCTTAAGAACCTAACTTAATTCAATAGCGTTACAATCAATTCGATTTCACTGCACCACAAAAATTGCCGTACCAATCGTAAACAACTACCGCTTCAATTACCTTAAGAACCTAACTTAATTCAAGAGCGTTACACTCAATTCGATTTCACTGCATCCAAAAATTAAGATGCACAATTTCACTTAACTAAGCGCAGTAGCCTCGCGCGAACTAGCCTTAGCCTCACTCCAGAACAGACTGGTCGGTCGTGCCAATCGTTCCTTCCGAACAGCTGTTTATCTAGCGTATCATACTTATTAATATGGCATAATTAAACTTTCTATTTGCATTACATGTCCAATCGAGGATTTGAGATGTCTCACACTATAGAACTGGCGTATTAATACTACAAAGAAGCTCAATGAGTTGAACATTTGTCGGTTTCTTGAAATAAATATACCGATGAACAAGGAGTGCTTTTACTTAACAATAGATCTTTACTTGGCCACGACAAAGCAAACTACGGGTTTACAACTTAAAGCAGACTTTATGAGCTGTAAACGCTCGGCAAAGCTGCGATATTTTATAATTTTCAGATCTGGAGAACATCATAAATTATTTAAGTCGTCCTGTAGCGCATGCAAAACTGTACTTAAAGGTAAAGTTGAGTCAGTGTTACGTAGAAACTGTGCTTAGAATAGGGTTTTAACTGCATAATTAGAGGTGAAACTATAAGTCAAGTAAGCCCTACACTCATCTTCTTGCGCATGCGTCTGTACCTATATATGCAGGTATTTTAAATGCATGGTGTAAAACTTGAAAAATAAAAATCACATAGATACTGTTAGTAAATAAAAATTTGAAAGTATTGGAGCTGCCATCATCGTAATACTCCGAGACTCCGGTCTAAATTGAAAATCTAAATTTCCACTATTGTGACATACTTGTTCTTTTTGTGATTATGTATATATGTTGTCCGATATATAATTATGGGTAGATAGATATTTTAGAGCTTACAGGGTTTCGTGGCCCTTCACACTGTGACCAAAGGGTCTACTGTGGTACTAAGCAGCCAGGATTATAGTTCAGTAGACTCAATAAGTTTGAGCAGTTCATTTATTAGGTATTCAACTAGAGATCCTCAAGGAAGCCAAACACCCTCCGCATCCTGTTAGCAAGAACCTCACAATTGTAGATTATATGACTTGTAGTTTATATTCCCTAGATAAAGCCTAAGAGACCTATTTAAAAACAATTTCTGTTATTGAACCAAAAATAAAAACCATGTCTCATGTTTTCTCTTCCTTTTTCTATTTTAATTACGATATATTTTAGAGAATACGACAAATTATATAACCACCTTATATACGAAAAGTATATAACTACCAATAGAAATAAACATCTATTGGTTAGAACTGGAACAACAGAAGAAAATTCCCTATGCGTATGCAAAGTTTATAATCCCTTGATAAAACCTAAGAGACATATCAATTAAAAAAAACTCTTTTTGAACCAAAAATAAAAATAATTTATTATGTTTTCTCTTCCTTTTTCTATTTTAATTACGATATATTGTTCGAAAACAAGACAAATTATATAACTACTATATACACGAAGTATGTAACATACAAACAGAAATCAACTTGAAGAAAATTCCCTATGCAAATACAGAAAATACTTAGATATGACATTAGATGCTAAACTTAAATGGAAAGTGCATATGAAAAATAAAAAAGAAGAATGATTTAGAAACATGTATTGGCTCCTAGGAACAAATTCTGAGCTATTACTACATAATAAACTGTTTTTATATTTGGCAAATTTAAAACCTATATGGATGTATGTTATACAACTCTGGGGCTGCACAAAGAAGACAAATATATGAATATTGTTTAGAAATTTCGAAATTAAATACTTCGGTGTATAGTGAATGGTATATTAGAAATGGCAGAGACGTAGATGGCGTATGTCAGAGATGAAATGAGAAACAATGCCGTGAAGCATTTGCCCAAACTACAGCAGCACGACAATGTCGAGTCAAGAAGGATGGATGAGACCAGAATAGTGCTAAGATTGAAAAGAACAAAACCGATCGACTCAGTTCAATAGTTTGTTTGTTTGGACTAGACACTGAGTTATAACCTAACAGCTGTGATACATATGATTGAAAAGTTAGTTGTAATAAATAGTTATAAAAAATATTTTGAAATAGATACATGTAACAGAAATGGCATATGTTTCCTCAACTTACTGACTACACAGACAGACGGAAATAACAGACACACATCAATAAATTTTGTGCCGAATGAATTAAAACTTCACTGTATTCTTACGTGTTGGTGATTGCGCAATATTCCTACAATATTTATTTCCATAACCACAATTTTTATTGCGTTTCGTCTACAGCGAACGTTATTTTTTTCAAGGAGATATTTTCTAATGAATTTAAATGAAAATGTTGCAGCGTTTCATTTAACAGTGAAATATTAAACGCGATATTTCAACGAGGCGTTATTAAAACGCTTCCTTTCTTTGTCTTGCTAACATTTCATAAGGAGCAACTTCTGCTAGCACAATACGGTGATATATCTTATAAAATTTAAAACAATAATTAAACTCGCAACTACTTTAATTATTACAAGTAATTTGTCTTTGATAGCTTTTTATTTTATTACCATATAAAATAGGTAAGATTATTAGGATCGTGTTTGAAAGTTTGAGAGATTTAACCTAAAATGTATCAGCTTACTGCCGTGTCGTCTTCCCAGTCGCGACGCGGACTGTACCGCTTATAGGGTGTGCTCTTTTTGAAACGTTTTTTCATAAAGTTATATAAAACTGACTTTTCGTTCGTATTCTACTTACTTCTACCCACACTTCAAAAAGTCGATCGTTATAAAGAAAATCGTTTAAAGTTGTTTTCGAATTCACATATCGAAATTAAAAGGTGGGACATGAAAACTTCAATTTTTGTACATGAACTAATGTGCAAAAATCATTTCTGTTTGGAATCAATGTCATTTGCAGTTTCGAATAATATCCCACTCTATCATATATATTATTTACTGAGTCAACATCCCTTTTTCTCGGAACACACTATTCGTTCAGGCATAAATGAGGTTTCTTAAGAAAGATTTTTTAACCTGCTTCTGACATTTCAAAACTATTTTGCGCTGAAACTTACTGTTTGTGGAAAATTTTAATATATATATATATATATATATATATATATATATATATATATATATATATATATATAGAACGCAAAATCTTGAGGAAGATCCTCGGTCCGAGATTAACAGAAGATGGATACAGGTTGCACTCCCGGAAGACCACAGAGAAGATATCGAACCTGGCAGCAGATATCAGAAGAAGGAGGCTTCGGTTCTATGGACACATCAGTAGACTCCCAACAACGAGACTTGCCAACAGAATCCTTAAGTATATACAAGGTGTCAAATCAACAACGTTGTGGATCGCACAAGTCAGAATAGACCTACATGACGCAGGAATAGACTCAACAGATGTTGAAGATAGGCACGCATACAGGAGAAAGATGCTCGGTTGGAAGGTCCCAGAGAATGAAATCCCAAAGAGAGCAGGGGTAAAATGGACGGAGGAGCGGAAGAGGATCCATGGGGACAGGATGAGGGAGGTGTGGAGGATTAGAAGGAACAAGACATGAGTCAGAGTGCTTTGCGTGATCCAACAGGGTCTATGCGCAAATAATAATAATAATTAAGGCTAAAAACACATTAAGGCTATTATCGCCTCCTAAATATAAGTGAGAGTGTAAAGTGTTAAAGCCGTAAGTGTAGTGTTGTAAGTGTAAGTGTTAGACTCGGGTACCACGAGGGACGTCTAAATCCTCTCAATAGGTGCAAGTAGTCTGTAACCCCCTTCGGTGAAATTTTAATAAAAAGACACTTTTAACTGACATAGGCAAAACGCAATCATGGATACACATACGCGGCATCACAAATCACAAACAGCTAACTTATTAATCACGAATAGACAATCCCATTAAAAATAATACTTTTTTGCTAACGTGCTTAGAACAATTTAAATATTCATTTAAAAGTCATTAAACTTTTATATTACGTGGCCCTACTGACAGTCCCCTATCCCTTCCCGTCTTACAAGCCGGGATATGTGTTTGAATACCAAACGCATGTCTTGGACACTGTTTTTACACAAATATATTTGTGATTTCTCCTTCCATCGAGCATCTATCTATTGTTAATCGATCGCTTTTCGATTTATTTTTAAACATGTTTTCCCTTCCTTCCAACTACCGCCCTCACCTCAACGACTATTGTTATTCAAAAGGCTGTGTTTACTTAAAACTTTCATATGGCAAAATTTCGCACGGGCTCCCTGGTATAAATTAAAATAAAAAATATTCCTAATATTAACCTTTTACCCCTTAACTACCCCTAGAAATTGTTTTGTCCTCAACCTCGCCGCTATAAATACAGCGATCGGTCCCACAGTTTATAAGTAAAAAGTGTGGTTACCCACAGAAAGACATTATAAAGGACTCTTAAAGAAGAATTGATAAATGAACAAATTGATTTCTCTGAAGCAAAAGTATAAAAATAAAATGTTATAAATAGATCTGAACAGACGTGTATAAATAAATAACACAAGTCTGGATGTTTATTGCAGACGGAAAATATATTGCTTTATCTTTGAATAGACTGAATATAAAATATATTTTGTATATTACGCATAGTGAGCCTTTAACAATTGAATGCACACATTCATCCGAAGCAACAGTCTAGAAGTATAATATAAAGATATTGTCGTACACAATAAACTAAATAACAGAAGTTAAAGGAATGTTTATTTCAAAGGAAAATCGACTGCCTTACTTTTAGATAAACTGTGCAAACGTAGGCGGTGCATTAAAGTCTTTTGCAATGTGTCGATGTGAAAAGATTTCTTCTCGTGAAAATACGATAAAAAAACATTTAATATAAACCTGGTCTATTGTAACACGATGTAACAAGGTATTAATAATCGATACAGTAAAACATTATTGGAAGAACAAAATACTGGGGACATTACTGGAGGCAATGAAATAAACAACGGTGGCAGTAAGGATGTTTATCGCTGAAGTAAAACATTCAGGCTTACGTTTGAATAAACTTAACAGACAGAAGTAAAAATGCAATGAAGGGTTACAGTAAGACTTGAGAGAAAATGTGTGGATCTGTTACTTGGAGACGAGAAAAAACATTAAAATAAAAATTGCTGTATTCAGTATCAGTCGGGAACTCGTAATTGAAATACGTTGATCTGAAACAATAACAGACTCAGTAATGTAAAGACAGTACCGTGCATAAAAGCAGAAGCTTCAGGGATGTTTATTGCATAAGTGTTGCCTTACTTTTGCGTGAACTGTACAGACGTCGAAGCAAATTTAAAACTTACTTACAGCGATGTTAACTGTACGTACCTGTTACTTGTACACGAAATGAAATACTAAAATAAAAAGTATTGTGTATACACATCTGCGAAGTGGGTAACGAACATCACTCCACTGCGATCCCGGTTGAAGATAGGCTGTTACAGGATTTGGAGAAATCTGCCCATACGTAAGCTACTGATCAAATTCCAACTCTTTGTAAGCTACTGATCCACTTCCATTTCTTCGTAAGCTACTGATCCACTTCCGACTCTTCGTAAGCTACTGATCCACTTCCAACTCTTCGTAAGCTACTGATCCCCTTCCATCTCTTCGTAAGCTACTGATCCACTTCCGACTCTTCGTAAGCTACTTATCCGCTTCCATCTCTTCGTAAGCTACTGATCTACTTCTGACTCTTCGTAAGCTACTGATCCACTTCCATCTCTTCGTAAGCTACTGATCCACTTCCGACTCTTCGTAAGCTACTGATCCGCTTCCATCTCTTCGTAAGCTACTGATCCACTTCTGACTCTTCGTAAGCTACTGATCCACTTCTGACTCTTGAGGAATTAAAATTAAACCCAGTAATTCCACTTCCTGACATTACTTACCTATCCCTATGCATATCCCAAACCAACGTGGAACAGCTTGTACCGATGTGGATTTAAGTAGAAGCTTAGTTTCACGCGAGCTTTAACTAAGCCTGCGGAAATCTCTGTAAATACACTTTTCTTTCCTTAGTTATTATTTGGTTTTAATTGCTGCAAACAATATCAGCAAAAATAATGGGAAACTGGCAAAAGTTGACTTGAAGAGTGAAAACAGCCACACACACACACACACACACACACACACACACACACACACACACACACACACACACACACACACACACACACACACACACACACACACACACACACACACACACACACACACACACACACACACACACACACACACACACACACACACACACACACACACACACACACACACACACACACACACACACACACACACACACACACACACACACACACACACACACACACACACACACACACACACACACACACACACACACACACACACACACACACACACACACACACACACACACACACACACACACACACACACACACACACACACACACACACACACACACACACACACACACACACACACACACACATTCACTACTCTACATAGTTCGGGTAACTTTAAAGTGTAAATCAACCTGTGCTGGAGAAGTGAACGAGACCGGCCTAATGGTGTATCAAACGTAGCCCTGGTAGAACTGGTGACCTCCCAGTGTACCTTAAACTTACCATATATGCAGGGCTGTGTATGGGTGGACTTTATTTCCTTAGTTATTTGTATGTGTTCCAAAGTAATAGAGCAGAACCTCCATAATGATTATCAATAGAAAATCAAGATAAAGGAAATTGAAACGGAATTATCAAAACAAACACCTGTAAGCACCTCAATAAGGAAATGAGAATTCACCAATTTGATGTAGGTGAGCTGTCCGCCTTAAATCGTCTCCGAATATTAGACGTTATAAAAAGACTGTGGTTAAGAAGGTGCTGTAACTGAACATCTCAGGAATACAGAAAAGGGGCTACAAAGATCGCAGTGCAATAGTAACCCTACAAATTCATTCGTTCCACTATAGCAATGCAACGTGACTGTATGTTTATGACAAGGTGCTGAATACACTCGTACTACGTGAGTTTAGCGTTACCTGAATGCATATAAGTTACCTAAAGCAACAACATGATAATATTATAAAAACATTACCATACATAGAGTGAAAAAAGAACAACAGGTTTTTTAATTTGCAAAATTTAAATTATCTCTTCTCACTGAAAAGATTTACAAATAAAATTCCTGTAATATTTGTGCTAAGAATGTTATTATTTTCTTGAGTACGTTCATCTGCCTCCCTTTGATAATATTTTTTACTAAGTGACCCTTGCGTTAGTTACGTAATATAATAAAGTGGAAATTAGTAAATTATTTGTCAATTTAAAATACTTTATTAGACTATAAAAAGTAACAAAATTAATATGATAATTAACATTACATACAGCATTTTTTTCTTTTTTTAATTCATAAAACGTCTTTAAAAACAATTTGGAGGTTATGATCATCTTCACTTTTTTTACCCGTATGAATCTTCAACACAAACAAAGATATCTTTAAACATGCGGACTCTTATAAAATTTTAATCCTGTAATATTAAAAGGACTAAATCTGTATGTATATTGTTTATAATATAATATATATTATTATTGGTTTAATATAATTAAAATCATTTTCGTTCCTTTTCTAAAGATTTGTTTAATGTCATAGTTTTCAATCCTTTTAAAATGTAATTTTTCTACGAAAACATTAATTTTAATATATTTACTTACTTTTCGTCATTAGAGGGGAAAATAATATTCAAAATGGCCAATCAAACATTAATGTTGAAACAGTGTTAAGGGAGATATTTCATACCGACAAAAAAACACATTTGAGAAATAATAAATAAAGATTCTTTTTATATTCTTCTTCTTTTCTGCTAGGATTATTGTTACTATGATCAGTATAATGATCTGCCTTCCCTAGTTTCGTCAATTCTACTTTCGTTGACACGTTTCGGAGAACCTCCATCTTCAAAAAATATATCAATACTGGTAACCAATATTATGGCCCGTCCTATTTATAATTTTCTATCTCCACCTCGTACTCCTCCTTTATTATGAGGACAACATTCTCTAAATTGAAGTTCTCTAAAAAAATGAACATTTTAGAGAACTTGGAAATTTTTAAATATAAATTAAAAAGAGAAAACATAATAAATGAACAGATATCGTCGCAAGCAGATATTATGTTTAAAAATCTAAAAAAATTTCAAAAATTAACAGGAGAAACGACCTTTGAAGAGAAAGTTTGATAGGAGCCAATCAGAAGCGAGCGAAAACGTACGATTTTGAAGAACCAATCAGAAGCGAGCACGTCGGGTTTAATGTACACGTGTTGAATAGAGAAGGTGGAGATAGAAAATTAAAAATAGGACGGGCCATAATATTGGTTACCAGTATAGATATAGTTTTTGAAGATGGTGGTTCTCCGAAACGCGTCAACGAAAGTAGAATTGACGAAGCTATGGAAGGCAGATCATTATACTGAACATAATAAATAGAGATGTTTGTTCACGCCTTTCGGACTATCTTCCTTATCAACACTAACTGATGAACATAAAAAGTTAAATAAAGGTTTCCACAAAACACGTAGAATGACTGTACACGTGATTGTAAAGAATTAACGTAAATTACTTGGAAAGACAACTAAACTTAAGACATTGCATAAAATGTAAATGAAACCCCACCATCGTGCTTGCGGCAATACTAATTATTTATCTAAAGTTCATCTAAAACACCAATACGGTTGGATGATATGAAGACGTTGTTGTAATAAATAGACGCAGTACAGTAAATCAAGGAAGTGCAGGAATTTTTATTGCAGAACGAAGTGTAGTGCCTAAACTTAACCGACTGACGTAGGAATGCAATTAAAGGTTACAACAGTGTGTCAGCGTGAATGTATGCTTCTGTTACTTGCAGACGTGATAAAACATTGAATACAAACTTGTGTGGCATTAGCACTGATCCTAAGCAACAACACTGTGGCATAACACAAACACATTCCTGTAAGTATTTGGACGCGATAAAGTGAATAACAGAAACTACAGAAATTCCTGAACGACGTCTACTGCATTATTTTGGTATAATCTCATGACATAAATATTTAATGTTATATACAAACTTATTTTTCTTCTTTCATCCGGATCACCCACTTTGGGGTACGCCAAATCAATTACTTTGATGTGCGTTAGCCGCCCTCCGCTGTATCCAATACTGCTTCATTCTATCCGAGGCTGCCTTCCTTCTTTCATCCGAGACTGCCCCGCCCCTTTTAGATGTTGGTTTTTCTTGGAACCTTAGGTTTTCATTATGTAAAGGTTTTCGCAGTTTAAGTACATCGTCAATCATCTCATCTGATATCGCCAGCTCAGTTAAGTCCTCCTGGACTCGCCTGAACCAATTACTCTTCGTTTTCCGATCTCTGAAGAAAGCAAAGATCCGCCTAGTAAGTCTACTGCTGTTCATCCTACTAATATGGCCATAAAAACTAAGTCGTCTTTTCCTCATGCTATCTGAGAGTCTCTCAATTTTGAAATACAGGTTTTTATTAGAAATCAATTTTCTTATAACTTTCATAAACTTATTTTTATTATATTAACACTTTAAAAACATCACTGTTCATTAGCCGTCCCGGGTTTTCAAAATGGTTTCTTACTTTACGGTAAACAGTGATGACCACTGAAATTTAAGAGTCTTCTATCGATAAACATAACAACAAATAACACAGTTAGGACCTATGTGAAGTAGAAGTCCACTTCTCGTTGCTTTCTGGTGCACCAATCCTGGATGGAAGCATCTCGTCCAACGGAAGATTTGTGATTCGTCCTATCGTCGTGTGTGTGTGTGTGTGTGTGTGTGTGTGTGTGTGTGTGTGTGTGTGTGTGTGTGTGTGTGTGTGTGTGTGTGTGTGTGTGTGTGTGTGTGTGTGTGTATACATGCGTGTGAGTGTGTGCGTGTGTATGTGAGTGCGTGTGTGTGTCTGTATGTTTGTGTGTGTGTGTGTGTGTGTGTGTGTGTGTGTATACATGCGTGTGTGTGTGTGTGTGTGAGAGTGTGTGTGTGTGAGTGTATGTGTGTGTCTGTGTGTGTGTGTGTGTGTGTGTGTGTGTGTGTGTGTGTGCGCGCGCGCGCGCGTGTGTGTGTGTGTGTGTGTTTATATGGTTGGTATATGGTTTTTATAGTCAGCGATAGGCGCTCTAATAGCTGACTTTCCAATGGCAATTCAAAAAAAAACGCTGTGAAAATGTAGGTGATCTGAAACGAGTCGACAAATGATAAACGACTGACAAAGCTGGAAAGACGGAAAATTAGACTCAACCCTGAATACACTCTCCGTGAAAATCACCTGTTCATGGCAGGCGTTCGTCCAGCAACACAAGACACGAGAAATATTTTAAATACATTTTTGATGTTAACGTGAGCACCGCTTAAATGTAATCTTAACGATTCCGTGCATTGCATTGCACTATTGGAAAACACTTACGACTGGCTTTCTGAAGCGATTGTGTGTTGAAATGGCGGAGCTGAAGTCGTAAATATTTATGCTGATCGTTGCAATTTGTAAGGTGATTACTAAGTGTCAACGTTAATTTCAAACGAAACGGTGTTATGGTATCGCACATTGTGCTGATTATACTCATGTTATACTTGCAATAATTGTCACATGTTCAGAGCAGAGCAGTCATGAGTCGTACTAGGTGTTTCGATACCAGTACAATGACTGTGCACGCATTCATATTCATACCGATAGTCAGTCAACAATAAAAGCACTTGCGGGTCCTACAATTCAGTCCAAGCTGGTCTGGCAGTGTCGGAAAAACCTCGAGCTCTGTCCCTGGACAACCGGGTAACTCTTCACTGGGTTCCAGGGCATAAGGGAGCTGAGGAGGCAAACCGACTGGCTAGACTTGGTTCTGCATCTGAGTTTATTGGACCTGTTCCGGCTTAGGGATATCTCTATCTTTGGCCAGGTCTGCTATTAATAGGTGGATTATTAATCAACACCAGGTAAGATGGGATAACCTTCATGGTCATTCCTATTAGTAAACGTCTCTTAAGCAAAGTTCGTTTTGGAGGACTCGAAGGGGCAGCAGATGTCCTGGGCAGAGGAAAATTCAGGAGGATCGTGGGGCTCATTACAGGTCACTGTGGTCTGAAGATAGGTACAGGGTGCATTACAGGATGCACAGGAACAGGATAGGTATGTACTCTGGACATTTTGTTCCTGTTATTATTTTAAGGTGAAAAGCACATTGAGGCTCTTATCGCCTCGCTAAATGTAAGTGTTAGGGTTCCGATGTATACATGCCTCATGACTAGTGCAGAGTCAAAATCCCTTTCCTTATGACCAAACACAAACTAAAACATCCGATCGGATTTTGTTTAAATCTCGCTAATACCTGAGTTGCAAGCGTACCAAATCTTAAGAATCATAAATTAACTGTTACAATTATCGTATTCAATTTCTCTAATATTAATTCACTTATTTTATATGCAGTACATTGATGTATATAGTGAATACTTCTCGCAATTTCAACCATGACAAAGTGTTTGAAACAAGTATTGTTAAATTTCTTTCAAGGTGGGATAATAAACGAAATAAATACTACAGATAACTTTGTTCTTTAAGGTCGAGTAGTTACGGGACACCCTGTACTGGAAACTCATAGTCATTACTTCGTCGTAAAACAATATCAGTAACCAAAAAAACGAATAAACCAACCCAAGACAGAGTCTGTATTGCCAAAGTTTTCTAAACGAAGAAAGTTGAGCGAGGCTGACAAACTTTGTTGTAGGCTAAAGACACTTATTGGAAATGTTTGCGCACGAACGAATTTGACGAGTATTTAACAAAGCATTGTGCGTTTGTATTGCGTAACAAGTCTACAAGCGTTTCCTTAGAGTCTACAAACATACACCAATAACTAACATGTTTTCTATTTGTTGTTTTACGTCGACACGTATTGTAAATGTTTGTGCACAAATTAAAATAAATTTTAACGAGTATTTAAGAAATTGCCGTGCGTTTGTATTGTGTAACAAGTCTACGAGCGTTTCCCCAGAGTCTACAAGCATACACCAATAACTAACATGTTTTCTACTTGTCGTATTCTGTCTTTTTACTTTGTTGGGTATGTAAGTATAAATGCAGTTAGATATTTTTTTAACTTTTTATTTTAAGGCGAAAAGCACATTAAGGCTATTATCGCCTCCCTAAATGTAAGTGTGAGTGTAAAGTGTTAAATTCGTAAGTGTGAGTGTTAGACTCGGGTGCCACGAGGGACGTCCAAATCCTCTCAATAGGTGCAGCTAGTATGCACCACCTGCGGCAGAAATACAGTTAGAGCGAGGGGGAGATAGAAAGAGAGAGAAACAATGTGCATTCAACACTTGGTATTTTTACAGGTTTTTCACCTGTTATATTTAGGATATTAATAAAAAATAGCCTATTAATACGTTAAGAAAATTTTTAAATAAGTAGGCGTATATAGGGTGTTAAATTGAAAAACATGCATTACCTATTGAAATTCAAGTATTTTATTGAAACATATACGTTTATTTTCTTTCCTAGTACTTGTACTTCACTTCCAAATAGCGTGATACTAATGCAAATAGTTCTTACGTTACCTGTACCGTCAAGTATCTGTTACTTACATACTTACTTCTAACTTTAAGTTATTTTACACCTCATCGGATCCGACTTAACTTTATCTGCAGCAATAAGCAACACGGAGGCGGATCCTATTTCCATGCAAATGTAACCGTGTGTCACATGAACTTCACTGCCACTATGTGTGCATAATAAACGATGTGTGACTATGCACCGGCCGCCATCTTTTTTAAGTGGACTTTTATTGAATAATGAGTTATTGTAGCTGCCATTAAGGTAAGATCCAGACGGGAATCTTGAAGTAAACTCCGATCCTGACTTATAAATTACTTTTTTGTGGATTTAATCCTACCAACAGAAAATAAACGAAACTTTTTTCTGTAACTTCCTTGACTTTAACAGGTAATACACGTTTTCAATTTAATACCCTATATTTATTTTTTAATTTTTTAAAAAATATTAGTATCCTAAATATAACAGGTAAAAAACTTGTAAAAATACTAAGTGTTAAACGCACATTCTGACTCTCTCTCTCTCTCTCTCTCTCTCTCTCTCTCTCTCTCTCTCCCTCTCACTAACTGCTTTTGTACCACCAAACGCAACCAAGTAAAAAGAGTAGAAAACGACAAATAGTAAAAACATGTTACGTTGTGCTATAAAGTAGTTAAATTATTTTACGTAGTGCTTTGACGTAAAACAACAAATAGAAAACATGTTACGTTGTGCTATTAAGTAGTTAAATTATTTTACGTAGTGCTTTGACGTAAAACAACAAATAGAAAACATGTTACGTTGTGCTATTAAGTAGTTAAATTATTTTACGTAGTGCTTTGACGTAAAACAACAAATAGAAAACACGTTACGTTGTGCTATTACGTCGTTCAATTATTTTACGTAGTGTTTTGACGTAAAACAACAAATAGAAAACATGTTACGTTGTGCTATAAAGTAGTTAAATTATTTTACGTAGTGCTTTTACGTAAAACAACAAATAGAAAACACGTTACGTTGTGCTATTATGTCGTTCAATTATTTTACGTAGTGTTTTGACGTAAAACAACAAATAGAAAACATGTTACGTTGTGCTATAAAGTAGTTAAATTATTTTACGTAGTGCTTTTACGTAAAACAACAAATAGAAAACATGTTACGTAGTGTTATTACGTAGTTCAATTATTTTACGTAGTGCTTTGACGTAAAACAACAAATAGAAAACATGTTACGTAGTGTTATTACGTAGTGCTTTGACGTAAAACAACAAATAGAAAACATGTTAGTATGATTGAAATGTACGAAAATTTAATTTAGTAGTAACTAAACAAGTTTACTACAAATCAAAATCCATCATGGAAAATTACAGTCACTTAATATAGGCTATCAAAAAAAGAATTTTTTAATCTTAACCTTTTCCTAAAATCAGATTCATCGTAGTGAACAGAGTTAAGGTATACGTTCACCACTTTGTTTTTGACGATGACTTTTTCTGAAAATGAGCCTCAAAAACATGTTCTTGTAAAAAATAGTCACTAAATGTAAGAAAACCAAATATCGCACATCGAACTTAAGAAAACCGGTCAAGTAGTTTAACGCGAAAGGTCTAAAAACGTATCCTATAGAGTAAACAAAATTTCAACTTGGTTTTTTCCCTTTTTTGGGAGAGTAAAAACTAATCTTTGTTTTGTCGTTTCATAACATACAAGTGTTTTTTTTTTGACACACACACACACACACACACACACACACACACACACACACACACACACACATATATATATATATATATATATATATATATATATATATATATATATATATATATTAATATGAACAGTTATATTATTGACTGATCACTAGAGAGGTTTCGATTTCAACTCGACCAATCGGAGTTTTATTAGTATGTTTGTATGTTTGTCTCTTAAGCAGTTTTGGTCAAACTTATATTGACAAATAGTTTTCAACTTTGTTACGAAGACACTTTGTGATATTTTCTTATTCTCTTCCGTTTCAAAATGGCGGCCTCTGTTTAACAAATTAAGAGAGTACTGGCTCTTTCCTGTAACGCTGGCTGAACGTAACATTCTGTCATAATTTTAACAGCTTCATGGAACAGGAGGGGCATAAAATTGCCAGTAATAGATTTCCTAAATATTACGTCTTCCGATTCAAACGGCGGAATAGGTTACGAGCGGTGGCCAGGCTACATTGCAGGTCTACTGTTCTTTGCAGGCAGTATATCTAATAATGAGTGGTATAAGAAATGAGTGTTCACGAACTTATTAAGGAGAAGAAGAAGTTTTTGTTGTTTTTACAGACGTTTAGACAATGTAACTTCAAAATTACTACCTTTTCAAAAACGAGGCAAAAAACTAGACTTCCAGACTTTCAAAGACTTATAAGATAGTTCTGCAACCATACTCCGTATCGTGAGTTCAGTACTTTGAAGGATCAGCCAATAGCGAGAGGGCGCGTTTTTGTCATTAAGGCCGTGGGCTTGGTGGTCGAAGTGGCTAAATCAACGGTTAGTTTACTGCGTCACTGAACTTCGAAGCTAAATATTCTTAGTTAGAACCGCAGTTACTCCCGTTGTTTTTCCCTTACCATCAACACTGATCACTCGTCCTCATTAGTCTATCCATCCCTCAACACACTACAGATCAGTCTCTTAGAAAACGGCCCCTTAAGAGCACTAGTAGGACAGAGAGAGAAAATGTGCGAGAGAGAGGTCGAATCCGCAATCTCTCATCAAACCTCCATCCTTTTCCTTCACTATCGCTGAGTAGTAAGAGTTTTGTAGACTCGGATTTGCCGACTCCATGTAACTGGACTGTTGGAGGGGCTGGAGGAGAATTCTCCTACATGCGCGAGAAATTCTCGCGCAGACCGTTTACACTATAGAGTCGTGATGCGGGGTACAGTCCGTATCGAAGTAACGACCTTAATTACTCTAAAGAATCAACTCCAAAGTACATTCACTATAAACATATGCATTATACAAGCATTGTACTTAATCTTCCAGCGCGTTATAAAACGCTTTATTTCAGCCTTTGTCATGGCCAACGATATTTTCTTTCTTTTGTACGCCATAAAAGTATTTTAATCAGAATTTTGTGCACAAAGTTTACTTGGCGTTAACCCTTTTATCCGACATGACGTAAACCGGCCTGAAGTTGCTGACTGACAGGTCTGGAAATAAAGAGCTTGCGCATGAAAGCCTGTAAAAACCTCATCATAGACTGGATTTTATAAAAGAGGAAATATTTTAAAGTATTAGCTTAACATCAACAACGTCTGACTGCACTAAAAGTAAACTTACAAAGCAGTCACCGCGCGTTTCGCAACTTTACGTAATGTGGAAAAAGCAACAATAATAGGCTACATTTCCTCGCGAACTGTTTTCGTGTCACTTTCAGGCTTATAAGTATAAAATATCGGTTACAATTTGTCAAACAATGAAAAAATTGTAATGTTGGTGAACAAAATGGGTTTGTTTTAAATAAAATATCGTTTACAGAGTTTGTAAATGACAGATAAATTTTAACTGCATCTTAAACCTTATATTAATAAAAAAACATGTGTGTGTGTGTGTGTGTCCGTACCATAGCCAAATAAATCTATGGTACGGAGTGTTATGAAATCTTTAATGGCGAGGCAGAAGAAAGTCGGTCAAAATTATATTTCCAACAGTAATGTACGCATACATCATTGTATTTACGCCCAATCAGTGAAAAAAAAGAATTGGTAAAGTATTAAAAAAAATATATTTCTCCAATATTCTTTTATAAATTGAGATTCAGCGGAGGGTTGATCAATAACTCACCCCTTCATTTATGGATCTCTGGGGAAAGTTTTATGATGACAAAGAGCATTTAGACAAGGATTGAATGTTTCCCCATCCCATGTCCCTCTTCTTTTCATATCTTCTTCTTCCATATCCCGCTCATTTTCTCCTTCTCTCTTTATTTTTTTCTCTTTCTTTCCCTCCTCCTTTTTGCTATATTTCAATTTATTCCCTATCTTTATCTGTACCTCTACTTCTCTCTCTCTCTCTCTCTCTCTCTCTCTCTCTCTCTCTCTTTCTCTCTCTTTCAGCTCCTGTCTTTCTAATTCTATTGAAATATCTGGAGTTTCCATCATCTTCATTATTATTATTATTAGCAATACGACACATTAAATCACCTTCTGTCAACCAGATATCTACATCCGATATTTAACAAATTTGGTAAGGTTTTCGGCTGTTGTGTTCCTGTCATTTTGGTAATTTTCTCTGCCCCAGACAACCGACAGTATCCAGCACACTCCATACAAATAGTGGCAACAAATACCCACCACATTACAAGTCTGTTACCCACTATGGTCAGTATCAGTGTTGCCAACCTGAGTTTGCATCTGTATAGCCTGATGAGTGTATTTCACTTTATGTAGAGTATGATCCCTTCGTCAATCATTTCGCCTGCGTCGAAGTGCTTCTTACACACAACCATTGCTAAAACTCGTGTAAGTCACAATTATATCCTTGGTAACATAGCTAGTGACTTTTCTTGGTCGAACATAACCTGTTTAACCATACATCTGCTCTCAATTTCTTTCAAACTACAGCGCCCAGTTCCCTGCAATAGATTAGTTTACAGTGAATACATACTTTTTCCTTATTATCTTATCCAGAACGTCTAAGCATTCGTTACCTTGCATAAGCCTTGTAAAACTTTACGTATTACTGGGTACTATATCTCTCTTGTGGCCCTTGAAATTAACATTTAAGATTGCTGGATTCAAAGAGAAAACGAGGACTGATATTTTTGTACAGCGCACACAGTAACATTCCTAAACTAAGGCCACGTTATTTAATACCAAAACGTATCAATACCAAAATATTACTAAGCTTAAGAAGTGTATACTACCTTCTAATATTTTTTGGCTTTGTCACTTGTCCGCAAGGAAATGCAGTAGACGTGGGCATCTCTCCTCCTACATCCAACGAATATTGTGCATTCAGCTATTATACAGGAGATTTGTGTGTGTGTGTATATATATATATATATATATATATATATATATATATATATATATATATATATATATAATATATATCTTATTTATATTATATTTCTGTATATATATACAGAGAGGGTTGGTCTACAGATCTCGTTTAAAAAAACCGAATTCTTCTGTACAAAATTAAATATTCAAGAACTAAACACAAAATATGGTAAGATAAACAGAGTCAAGCACTTCAAATATCTGGGAGAAATTCTTGAACCCACAGGTGGCGAGAAGGCTGCGCAAAAGGTTCGGCTACTGAGAATGAAGAGGGCTCTTGGTATAACGCGTGATATCTACAATAAGAGATGTATTTCGACGCACACAAAAATCAGACACTACAACACAGTCATAAAACCGGAGGTATTATATGCAAGCGAGACGCTAGCACTCCACACAAAAGCTACCATGGAGGGTATTTTGAAGGAAGAACGCAAAATCTTGAGGAAGATCCTTGGCCGAGATTAACAGAAGATGGATACAGGTTGCACTCCCGGAAGATCACAGAGAAGATATCGAACCTGGCAGCAGATATCAGAAGAAGGAGGCTTCGGTTCTATGGACACATCAGTAGACTCCCAACAACGAGACTTGCCAACAGAATCCTTAAGTATATACAAGGTGTCAAATCAACAACGTTGTGGATCGCACAAGTCAGAATAGACCTACATGACGCAGGAATAGACTCAACAGATGTTGAAGATAGATACGCATACAGGAGAAAGATGCTCGGTTGGAAGGTCCCAGAGAATGAAATCCCAAAGAGAGCAAGGGTAAAATGGACGGAGGAGCGGAAGAGGATCCATGGGGACAGGATGAGGGAGGTGTGGAGGATTAGAAGGAACAAGACATGAGTCGGAGTGCTTTGCGTGATCCAACAGGGTCTATGCGCAGATTATATATATATATATATATATATATATATATATATATATATATATATATATATATTTGCAATGCCAAAAAAAGGTGAACAAAATCTTTTGTAGACTACCTGGGGTAGGGTACGCACTACCCCAGAGTGTGGGACTCAAATTAAGTTCAAACTCAAGCTCAAATTCAAGTTAAGATATAGGCCTATTGTTACCCACTACAAAAACCGCCGAAAGCATTTCTCCTTCTGTAAACCCCCCTACGGAACTGCCGCAAGGCATTACTTCGTGGAAAGGTGGACTGACTGACCGCCTACACTTGTACAGCATTGGCTCTCCTTTCTCGATACTCAGCCATCAACCTCTTCATGACCACTGCAGCGAATCCCGCAATGGCCCTCCAGTTGGCCTCTGAAGCCATCATTGTTGCAACCAGACTCTCCGGTACAATGCTGCCTCGTAGATATGTTTGCAGTCTCATCCTTTCCTCGTCGAATCTCCGACACTGGAAAAACACATGCTCCGCATCTTCCTCCACTGCTGGAAGACATAGGGGACAAGCCGAGTCTGTTTCCAGCCTGAAACGGAACAAGTAAGCTCGGAAGCAACCGTACCCAGTGAGAATCTGTGTGAGATAGAAATCCACCTCCCCATGATCCCTGTTGCACCAATCCTGGATGTTACCTATGAGTTGGTATGTCCATCGTTCATTTGTTGATTCGTCCCATTGTCTCTGCCATGTCTCCAGGGTCCGATTTCGCTCCTCTGAAATTGCCATTGTATGACTATATCGCGGTTCTGCACTTCACCTGCGCCAGTACAGCCTCGCTCTTTCATCAGCCATCAGCTCCATGGGTGGTTCGCTCGCCACTACGCATGCAGCGTCGTAGGAAACTGTTCGGTAACCACTCACGACACGCAGCAACGCACGGCGGTGCACCGCATTATCCTTGCGTGCATAGCTCGGCCAAAATAGCTTATCTCAAAACCGGCGCTCCGAAAAGGAGCATTGAGCTTACTACCCCAGCCAGGAGTCGGCGGCTGGCTGTCCTGGACCTCCCAGATTCGGCATGAGCCTACAAAGGGCTCCTGCCACGTTCGCCGCCTTTTCACTAACTGCCTTGAGATGCTCCCTGAAGCAGAGTCTCGCGTCAACCCACACACCAAGGTATCGAAGGGCTGGGACGGAAATTACCTGCACATCTCCAACTGTAAGAGTTACTGTTTCCCTCTTTTTCCTGCTGGTCACAAGCACGACCTCCGTCTTAATATCGACGAGCTACAGACCCATAGATGTCAACCATCTCTGGATTTATATATATATATATATATATATATATATATATATATATATATATATGTGTGTGTGTGTGTGTGTGTGTGTGTGTGTGTGTGTGTGTGTGTGTGTGTAAGAAACTCAGATAACGTTTAAGGATTTTACTTAAAGAAAACTATTGAAATTAGTGAAAATGGAAAAGAAAAATAGTTATATTTTAAGTAAAAAAACTATTACATGTGTCTAACTTGAATGCATAATTTTCTCTAAAACAGGTAATGCTTTTCAACAAAGATTACAAAAATTTCTATACCAAAACAAAAAGGTTACATAAAATTTTGTCTTATTTAGATTTTCTTATAATTAATAAAATTAACGGTTTGCCAACTGGTACTTTATAAAATGTATTCAAATTCATTTAATATCAAGACAAAGCAATTCAAACAAAAATGTATTAAACTTATATTAGATCGAAATGAGAACTTAAATTTGAAAAATATCCTCAAAAAACACGTTTGGCCTAACATTTGACATCACGCTTCCCAATTATACGACTAAAACCTTAAAGTTTCCAAAAACCGTATAAAAATAGACTCTGTACGTCTAAACATGATACATTTCTTCATATGCAGCAGAACAAGTTGGTGTGACTGCCGAGATACTCGAAAATAATCTGATTTTAAAGATTGAATTTCGAACAATCTATACAGGATATAATTTAATTTCATGGACGAAGTTTATAGTCTGGAGAAATTTTAAAGTAGGTTATTTGGCAGACTCGCAAGTATTTCACGCTGTGTTAATAAATTTGTTTATTAATAGCGACAAAAAAAATTTAACTCAAAAAAATCGATCGTTTTTATAATTTGTTAGCGAGCACCAGTTCGGAAAATGAACAAACAAGTTGTATACCTATACGTATATATATATATATATATATATATATATATATATATATATATATATATATATATATATATATGAAAAAACATCATAGAACTATTCGTAGGAAAACTACTTGCCCACAAATTTAATTCGTCCCGGCTGATTGTGATGCTCATTGGCGACGCAACTCAAAATGCCGGTCAGGTGTTTCACTTTCCTTTCTTCCAATCTTCAATTACCTTCTCCGTCCACTCCCAGAATATCCACTCAGGTCCCCGAGTACGTGAGGAAACTCGACAACATTGGCGCACACTTTGAGTGACAGACTGACGAATACAAATACAAATAAATAAAATAACTTCTCCAACAGAATATATCGACGCCCGTCTTGAACGCTGTACTTATTGCAAGTAGGTTTTATATTTCTTAGGGGAAAAGAATTTGTGTCCGTCTGTCAGTAGCGGAGCTATAAAAGCAGCTAAAGAATAATTCGAAAAACTATAAAACATTGGAAAATAATGGAAATATATTACATTTTTATTTAAAATTAGCTGTACCCGGCCGCACGTTGCTGTGGTTCATTCAAAAATTTTGAAATAAATTTGTAAAATATTTAGTACAACGTGTGTTGGTTTTACGTCCAACAGATGGCGCTGTTTTTTCAAAAAAGCGTATTGAAAAATAAGTGACATCTATACAACAGTAGGTAAATAAAAACATGCGCGAATTCGAATACAACTTTGTGTCAATACTTCAAATTAATCGGTGAAGAATTTTCGGAGATTTAAGATTTTGAACAAACGAAGATTTACATTTTCTGTGTGTGCAAGTGTGTGTGTGTGTGTGTGTGTGTATGAGTGAGTGATTGCGCGCGCGTGCGTGTGTGTTAGCATGCGTGTGTGTGTTTGAGTGTGTGTGTGTGTGTGTGTCTCTGTCTGTCTGTGTGAGTGTGTGTGTGAGAGAGTGTGTGATTGCGCGCGCGCGTGTGTGTTTGCATGTGTGTGTGTGTGTGAGAGAGAGAGAGAGAGAGAGAGAGAGAGAGATAAAGAGTGATTGCGCGCGAGTGCGTGTTTTCATGCGTGCATGTGTGTGTAAGTGTGTGAGTGCGTGTTTTCATGAGTGTGTGTGTGAGAGAGAGAGAGAGAGAGAGAGAGAGAGAGAGAGAGAGAGAGAGAGAGAGAGAGAGTTATTGCGTGTGTGTGTGTGTGTGTGTGTGTGTGTGTTTATCACTCGATATTTACATAGATAGATGGATAAAATTACGCACGTGTTCCAATGCAACGTTGTGTCAAAATTTCAAAGCAATCGGTGAAGAATTTTCCGTGATTTAAGATTTTGAACAAAAGAACATTTACATTTTTATATTGATAAAGAAATAAAAAGACGCGTATGCTCGAATGCAACGTTGTGTCGAATACAATAGGAAGACCAAGACAGTTGGATAGAAGGAATTGATAAGGTAGTGAGAGAGAGGATCATTGGATCAAGATCTGTGGAATGACAGAGGAAAATGGAAGCTAGGAAGACATCGGAGAACGTTTTAAGCCGAAAAAAGAGTTAGACTAATGAGGACGAGATATTGACGTCAACGGAAAGGGTAAAACAGCAGTAACTACAATCATGCACAATTTTATAGCCGCAGCAGACTGACCAGTATTTAGCTGCATCGATCACCACATAGACTTGGTGTAGCTCATGTTTGTATATCTTAGCTTCTTTTTGTCTGATTTCATTCAAGCTTGAGCAAAAATTGATTTCGTTAATAGCTCGAACAAGTTAGTTATTCAACATTTCCGTTCTATACAAAATGGTGCCCATTGAAATCTTAAAAAAATTTATACGCCGCAGGGGTGCCATACTAGCTGCACCTATTGAGAGGATCGTGACGACCTAGACAGAGGGATATAACATTTTGTATAACGGCCTGAAGATGAAACGATATAGTTTCGAAACCGCGGTAGCCTTTATGAGGTGAGTGGATAGACCACTGACGGGAAGAATAGATCATAATCCCAATTATTAAAATAGCTAATTGAGTAATCCTGTAATCATTCTAACTATAAACGTAACAAAGTACACAAACGTGCATATATACAAACGGGTAAAATTTCGTGTACATACAAGTTGAGATCGGGATAATGTGACGGGTTTGGACCATTCAGATTAACTCCTTGACTATATTCCTCGAAGCTACAATACTCCCATTTTTAAAGAAGTATCCCGCAGGGGGTGAAAACTAGCTGCATCTATTGAGAGGATTTAGACGTCCCTTGCGGTACCCGAGTCTAACACACTTACACTTACAACACTACATTTACGACTTTACACTCACACTTACATTTAGGGAGGCGATAATAGTCTCAATGTGCTTTTCGCCTTAAAATAACAATAATAATAAAGTTATAATTTAATTACCTAAAATACTTAAATCCGATTTCACATTCATCTTTTAATTCTGAAATAACTAATTACGTAAATTTTGAAACTATTTACATTGAATCTGACGATGTCGAAAATTTAAAATACTGATAAATGCAGTTCTCAGTGCTGATTACGATGATGACATTAGATTTGCGAAACAATTGTTCGGATTTCGCTTTCATCACGCCAACGTGACAGCAGCGGGCCGCAATCATATTTGTTTTTTAGTTCAGATATAAAACGCGTATTTGTCAAAAGACTTGTTTTATCGCGTCATTAACAAAAAAACATGTTCAGTAAAAACACTTGCGTGTACACGAGAACGTGTATTTTCCTCTTTGATGTCCTCCCGCATTGCTTCACTAAATCTCTTCGACAGCAACGAACGTTTGCAGTGTCACTTCGGCAGATTATTTTTTGATTAAATTATTTGTAAACTGTAGACGAGAATTTGCGTATGTCATTCAGAACAGTGTGGCGACACGTTTATATATAAAACATTAACTCATATTTGTTTTGAAATTGACTTGGTGAAAAATATCTTTAATTAATTGAATCAGAATCAAACGTTTTACCATGCACCGTTAGAGTGGTTTCGAGTTTCAATTATAAAATTATTACTGAGTTCAAAGAATTAATTGTATCTTTAACGGGAGATGAGACTTGGGTTAAGCACGTTACCTGTGAGACAAAACTACAGTCTATGGAGTGGGGGCACACAAATTCCCCCAAAAAACCGAGGAAATGTTTGCAAACCCTGTCAGCAAGGAAGATCATGGCGACCGTTTTTTGGGACAGGAAAGGTGTTCTTCTGGTTCACTTCCTAGAACGTGGAGCAACCATAAACTCAGAAAGGTATTGCCAAACATTACGAAACTTAAGACGAGCTATCCAGAACAAGCGGAGAGGAAAACTGAGTGCAAAAGTGTTGTTTTTGCACGACAATGCCCGCCCTCACACGGCAAATCGAACAAAAGACGTCTTGACGGCCTTCAAGTGGGAGATTTTCCCTCATCCACCCTACAGTCCGGACCTGGCACCTAGTGATTTCCACTTATTCCCGAAGATGAAGACTTGGCTTGCAACACAGCACTTCGATGACGACGCAGATCTCCGCGCGGGCGTGACTGACTGGCTGGCGTCACAGGCGGCGGAATTCTACGACACGGGAATTTCAAAGCTAGTTCACCGATATGACAAATGTCTAAATTTGTTTGGTGATTATGTCGAAAAATAGTATTTTAGTTCCTCTTTCAAATGTATATAATAAATTTTTTTTCCTGTACTTAGTTTTTTTTTTATCCAAAAACGTAATCTACTTTCTGAATAGCCCTCGTAATTGAGCGCGCGTGCATGTGTGCTTGCATGCGTGTGTGTGTGTGTGTGTGTGTGTGTGCTGCTCGTGCGTGTGTGTGTGTGTGTGTGTGTGTGTGTGTGTGTGTGTGTGTGTGTGTGTGTGTGTGTGTGTGTGTGTGTGTGTGTGTGTGTGTGTGTGTGTGTGTGTGCGCGTGCGTGCTCGTGCGTGTGTGCGTGCGCGCGCGTACGTGAGCGTGTGTGCGCGTGCACTTGTGTGTGTTGTGTGTGCGTACGTGTGTGTGTGTGTGTGTGTGTGTGTGTGTGTGCGCGCGCGCGTGCGTACGTGTGTATGTGTGTGTGCGTGCGTGTGTGTGTGTGTACGTGTGTGTGTGTGCGCGTGCGTACGTGTGTGTGCGTGTGTGCGCGCGCGCGTGTTTGTGTGTGCGTGTGTGTATTAGCACTCGATTTATGTTCGCTACCAACTAAATCTGTTCAACGTTTTTAAAATGGCGACTATTTAGAATACTAAAACATTCATACATTTTTTTTATCTTAAACATTTTTGTAAATCCTATTTGATCAGCGTTTAAGATTCTACCAAAAATACTAAAATTGTATCTTCAATGAAAATTGGAAGTTTAAAACGCTAATATATGCAAATTTTAACGCTGATTATTTGAATAAAATAAGAGTTCCAAAAAAAAGTGAAAAAAAACTTCTGATTTCTCTTTTGTCACGTAAGCGAAACAGCTGCGCGCCGAGTTTTGTTATGAGCTCTAAAAATGTCTTCAATAAATAAAAGATACTACAAAGTTTTTTTAATTTTTTAACCTAATTACAACTCTCACAGTTTGCTGGCGTATCATCCACTGATAAATTTCTACTCTGTTCACTAGTGATTAATTACACGCGAAGTTCTATAGGTCCTCGCACAGTTAGTTTCACCGTGGCGCTTGACCTTGAGTGGGATAACAGGTGTTATGCTTACTGTTAGTGGTGGGGGAAGGAAACAGCTCAGTCTTAGTCAGACTACCGTACAGTTAACATAATGTATTCATTCCCCGACGAATGGAGTACGTAGACATTCCCTCACATCTCTCCACCACACGCATCTCCTTCAAGCGTCACGTTAAAACGAACGACCAATAGTTCTTTATTTCTTCTGCGACGGTATTAATATTAAAACAATTTGAAGAACTATATTATTGCGAATGAACCAAAACGCCTTTTTAATACTGCGCAGGTCTTTGTTCTAGAAATTTTGAGTGACTTTTAAATTTGGCTTTCTTTGTACAACCCGACAGTTACTACTAAATTAAGTGCAATAAATTGCTAAAGGAAATGGTGTCACTACCTCGAGGGTTTACCACCATCCCCACTTAACAGAAGAAGACAGACATCTACTATCCAACACCACCACTACCCCCACGAATCCAACACCTTCTCGTGCACCCAGGGATGACCCTAGGGGTCCCCCGGGGGGCTTGAGCACGAACCCGTGGTACCAGTATGGCAAAATACCTTAAGGCCTGGACTGGTCACTGGCCCGCTGATCAGCCCACATGGCTTCACAGCTACGGTTTCGGCTTACCTTCCTGTCTGCAGGGAGCCCTACAGACACTCCAGCTCGCCTGGTCTTCCGTACCCACTGTACAACCCGACAGCTTTATTCTACGGATCCATATCGGTAGTAGTTTTGCCTGAAGGAATGCGCAGGTCTAGTTCTAAGTTTCTGACAAGTTCATTTTCCTGAATTAAATTATTAATTCTACATTTTTCGTTTTCGAATTTTTTACGTACATAAAATCGAATTAATGCGAAGTAAGAGGAAATACTCGGCGTCAGTTTTGCGCACTTCAGCTGTTACAATAATACTTGGGTCAAAGGAAATTATAATTTCAAAGCCATTTAAATTTTATTTCATGTTAACAATTCACCGGAAATGAAATAACAACTCCGCGTAGTTTATTTTATTTGTACACTACTACTATATTTCCTTTTTTCCACGTTACGTACATTGTATGTACGTATCCACTGCCTTTTGAAGTTTGTGCGTCATTTCCCTTTGTACAATGCAGAGCTACGCGTACATAACATGTAATGAAGTCTGTTACACTGTGGTAGACCGAATGGATTTTCTAATCTGAGAGAAATTTGTATTTTATAAAGATTTATTCAGAAAAAAAAACAAATCTACTTTCAATAATAAAATTAATCCACTGTGATTTTCTCAATTTAAACTAAATTATTTAAAATAAAATGGACAACAAGAACGTTGTTTAAAATATAAACTACAAATTAACAGTAATGAATCACCTGGTCTTTATAATTTCAGTACTGCGCAACTCGGACAACACTGCTTATAACTTATTACTTAAATACCCTTTTTGAATCGAAACGCATTTGATGTCCAAACATAAAACTGACCTGAATCGAATTCTATTTACTTTTACATACACTTAAAAAATCGAACAACAAAAAAAAACATTTCAAAATTGTCTGACACGATTTTCTTTGTTTTCTTCTTCTCTTCGTTTCACCCTCTTTGGGTACGCTGAATTAATCATTTCTTGCGCGCTGTACTTTTCTTTGTTCCCAGTAGCTCTTCATTCTTTCCGATCTTCTTTTCCTCTCCTCTTCTGAAATGATAGCTTTAGGTTTTATTTTGGCTTTATCTTGGAATCTTATTCTTTCGTCTTTGGTAATTATCTTAGCAGTTTGGTCAAGCAATGAATCTTCTGTAATTTTTAATTCTATTAGGTCTTTTTCAATTTCTTTAAACCAGTTCGGTTTTGTTTTACGATTATGGAAAAAATCAAACACTTGTTTCGTTAATCTATTAGAGTTCATTCTAAGAAGATGGCCGTAAAAATTTATTCTCCTTTTTCTCATAGTATCTGACAAATTTTCAATTTTCTTGTAGAGAGCTTCATTTCTTATATATACTACCTTATTATCCTGAAATTTTTTTCCTATAATTTTTCTTAAGATTTTCCTTTCCGTTATTTCAAGCCTTTCCATTTGGCCTATGCGATTCATGGTTAATGTTTCTGCTGCGTACAGTGCTTCCGGCTTGATCACTTTCTTTGTTTTATTTTATAAACAAAAACCTATTTTATTCAAAAAATATGTAAAATATCTAAAACGCTGAAATTGTGTTTGTTCTTGTTTCGTTAGTCTCCACACTTTACAGTCTATTACAGTCGTTACAACGGGTTGGTCAACATACGTCGCGTCCGAAGAAAGTAAGCACGAGTCGCTTAAACATTAACTCGATGTTGTTTCCTGTGACTGTCGTGGAGGTGTTCATTCCCAATTTGTACCACAAGGTCAGACAGTCAACAAGGACAACAATTCTTGTGGATGTTTTAAGGCTTTTACTGGAAGATGTGCGACGGAAAAGGCCTGAACTATGGGAAAAACAAGAACTGGATTTTGCACCACGACAACTCGCCAAGTCACTCGTCTCTGCGGAACAGCCGTTCCCTCTGTACTCCAACAGATACTTTAATCTAAAATCCACCTTAAAAGGAGAGAAATCGCTGACACAGCTAAAAGACATCACACCAAAAAAGTTCCGGGGAGTGTACGGATAGTGGAAAAACGCAGCGACCGATGTATAACAAGCAACGAGTACTTCGAAGACGATAAGTATGTGTAAAGTTTTTATTATTGTAATAAAGATTTTATGACTAAAGTTCGGTATTCTTTTTTTTTGGACAGACCTCGTACATAAAGGTACAGAGGTACAGACCTCGTACAGAGGTCGTACATAAAGGTCGTACATAAAGGAAAACATCGTCCCAATTTATAACTCAGCTTAACAAGACCAGTCCAATAATACGAACTCACTGGGTCACGGCCGATTGTCATAATATTTATCCCCGATGTAAAAATCCAATAACAAAATCCTGAAATATTTCTCGGATGATTGCAATAAAGAGTGTTCCGTAACGTACGTGCCTCAGAGCGAGACTTTAAACGTGATCAGAAATACAAGCGTCGCTTAGTCTTTTCCTGAACACGTTGCTTTGTCGATTTGCGACAAAAAAGAAAATCTAAATTTCAGCCCTTCCGCAGCAGCACCTCGGCAGGCAGTCGTTCTTTCATTGAATTTCCAAATAAAACCAGGACGTTATTAACACGTTATAATTATTTAATGAGTGTTGCCATAGAGTAACGAAGGATTAATGCAAGGAAAACCCAACAGCCGTAACTGAATTAAAACTTGTGCTGACATGTGTTAGTTCAGGTCAAAGTTGCATAGGTTAGCAACTGAGTTGCTATAAATTTACTCATGTTGAGACCCTTCAACATGCAAGCGTGTTGTCCTGTCTGTCTGTCGGTATAAAATGTGACTGATCACTATAAAATTTGGCGAAAATGGTCTTTGTATTGGCCCAAACCCACAAAAAATATTTAGGAGTACTTAAATGGTAAAGGAAACCAAATATACGTACACTATAAATGATAGTGTCACTAACTTCATAGCACAAGATTACACCTTGAAACGTGTTAGAAGTTTTACTTACTTTGGGTCAGAGTTAAACAAAAAACGCAATGTTAAATAAAGTAAACCAAAGAATAATGGCTGCAAATCGCGCATACTTCGCCAGTTTAAGGGTTTTTTTAATTACCGATTTCGTCAAGGACCACTAAGTTTAGCTTGTATAAAACTGATTAGACCTGTACTAACTTACGGAGCAGAAACGTGACCCCTTAACGTCTGCAACGGAACCCAGTCTCCTGTGAGCGCAGATCTTAAGAAGAATATATGATTCTGTGTACGCTAGTGAAACTGAGAGCTGGATGATTCGCAAAAATAGTGAGCTGTATAGGGATATCTGTGTCGCCCATGGGTCACTTGGAGAAGATGCCGGAAGATGGAATACCGAGGAAATTGCTATTTGGAAAAGTCCTTGGAAAGAGAAGAGTGGGACGGCTAAACAGAAGATGGCTAGAAGATGTTGAGGGCGACCTGCGGACGCTGGACGTGAATGGGTGGAGGGAGAAAGCAAGGAATAGAGAAACTCGGCGTGGCATTATTAGGAAATCCAAGGCCCACCCCAAGCTGTAGAGCTGATCAGTGAAGTGAAGTGTGATATGTATGTAATTTAAAAAATATATTGAACTCAGTTTTTAACGATTTGTGAAAACGTATTATATAAAGCTCATTATCAGTTCTCATTTCATGGTTCTTGACATAATTACAGTTCAATAATTGTTTTTTTAAGAGGATATTTTCTAATAAGGGAATCTGTCAACAAAATGATTATCCCGATAAAATTACTAATATTTATCAAATACCTTTATTATCTGCAACAAATATTTCTTTTGTAACTTTAGGTTCAGTTCAGAGCAGATACCTACATTATTTATGTGAACAGCTGATTCTGGAAAATTACGCTTCGAATACGAACTCAGAATGTAATATCGAAGTATTGCCAACCTTACAATAACAATAAATAAAACGAATGTTGGCAACCCTTTCTGATGTTATCATTCGCGCCAGGCCCGAGTCTTAATGGAATCCTATAAATTCCAATTTGGTCACCTTGGGTTCATATTTCCGAACAGATATAAGAGTTGTATTTCATCTAAATTGTCTTCTTACTAAGGCTTTTTGTCCTTAATTGTAAATGTATTGAGTTGCGGTAATAACAGACCAACACCCACACGGCGGCCTCAACCATATGAATTATAAACAGTTAATGATTTTTATTCACCCACCCTGGGTTGTAGAGATAATTTGTGTGTGTGTGTGTGTGAGAGAGAGAGAGAGAGAGAGAGAGAGAGAGGAAGTGTAAGGGTATGAGTGTGTGTGTGTGTATATATATATATATATATATATATATATATATATATATATATGTGTGTGTGTGTGTGTGTGTGTGTGTGTGTGTGTGTGTGTGTGTGAGTGTGTGCAGGTGGGTGGGTGTGTATGTGTGTGAGAGAGAGAGAGAGAGAGAAAGTGTACGTGTGTGTGTGTGTGTATATATATATATATATATATATATATATATATATATATATATATATATATATATATATATATATATATATATATATATATATATATATATATATATATATATATATATGTGTGTGTGTGTGTGTGTGTGTGTGCAGGTGGGTTGTTGTGTGTGTGAGAGAGAAAGTGTACTTATATCAGTGTGTGTAAATACACACAAACACACACACACACACACACACACACATATATATATATATATATATATATATATATATATATATATGTGTGTGTGTGTGTGTGTGTGTGCGCGTGTGTGTGTGTTTGTGAGGGTGGGTGTGGGTGTGTGTGAATGGGAAAATCTTAACGGTATTTTATCTAGTGTGGGATATCTTTTGAAACTAGTAGTGTTAGAACTACTGATTCCGAATATAAATCATTTTTGCTTTAAAATATCTTATACAAACCTTCCAGACCTGTCCGACAGCTAACAAAAGTTCAAAAATTGAATTAATTTTAACCCTGACAGTCGTACAGCTCTAATCCCGTTCAAACGCACTCCAGATATGTATATTTAATATTTTATAGTCAGTTCCACCGTAATGGCCGTGTAATATATTATTCTATTGCAATTTGCGAGTAACTCTCTTCGATTAAGTTAGGAATTATCACGGAATCCACACAATCACAATCATCTCGAACGTTTTCGAATTAAAATCCCGAGGTATCAATGCTACTGTAAAGGAAGATTGAAAACAGTGTCTGTATAAAATATGATTAACCAAGACAGAATAAGGGTTCGCTTACTGTGTTTACGCGATGAAGGCAATCCAATTTCCTCGTCGCGTTGTCTCTAATAAGGGGGACTTATGAAATCTGAGCCGGAAGAATAACTCTTGACACAGTTCTGCAAACAAGGCAACAATCAGATTACAGGATTAAAAGAACTGATGATATCAGATATCTACTTATATTAAAAGTCTTTAGATCCTGTAGGCCATATTGAATATATCCTGTAAGACTAAGGCTAATTAATTATACAGCTTACTCCGCTATTTGTTAACATAAAATTATCTTTGATATCTTATTTTAAAGGTTTTGAGGCTTTGTATGTTAAAACACAGAGCGCTATTTTACATTTTCATATATTTTTCTTTTTGTTTTTAAAGATATCAAAGATCTTGAAAAGCAAAAAACATATACAAAAGTCGACCTTGGTTATAACGCCCTCGGTTAGAACACTAACTCGGTTTTCATAATGTCCCCAATATTCTATATTAAGTGTATATGTATTTTAGGCTAGGTTACAACGCTTTGTGAACTCGGATACAACGCTGTCACGCTGCTGTTATAGTACAGCCACTTAGTAAACGGCCTGCGCGAGAGGCGCATGTAGGAGAATTCCCTTTCAGCTCCCTCCAACAGTTCAGGGACACAGTCAGCCAACCTGAGTCTACAAACTGTTACTACTCAGCGATAGTGAAGGGAAAGGGAGAAGTTATAGTGATAGAGTGGGGACCATGACCTCTCAGTTGCACATTTTTGCTTTCTGTCCCACTGGTGTTCTTAACAGTTTTCTAAGCTGCTGATCTATAGTCATTCTCACTTGAAATACAATTTGTGTTCTATTTTAAAAATAAAGGTTGAGAATAAAACGGTCTCTTTCATAGAATTTTGTTGCTGCCTAAACAAACAATGTAAATTGTGTGGTTCCCGCAAAAGGATTCTCTCTCTCTCTCTCTCTCTCACACACACACACACACACACACACACACACACACACACACACACACACACACACACACACACACTGTACGCCTTAGGGGGGGGGAAACTTCAATCTAACGAACCTTCACAACAATGTAAGCACTGCATTGCATGTATACATACTAGACTGTACAGTACTTATTTCCTATTAGTTTTAACTAAAATATATTTCAAAATATGTAATATGTGTAATAAAATGGCCATTAATTATATATACAGTACAAAGTATGCTTTTCTTTCACTACATACAGTATTTCTGCCGTTTACAGACTCGTTTACTGTAAACTCGGTTACAACGCTATCTCGTTTACAGCGCTCATAGGCCTACACGTTTCGTCCCTTCAACCGCGTTATATCCGAGGTCGACTGTATAAAAAAGATCATATTCCAACATACAAGATCGAACATAATTTATACCTTAATAAACCTGTATCGTTAATAACCATATCGTATGTCGCACTTCGATGTGGCTGAAGCATCTGCTACGTCTCTGAACTGCGCACCTTAGGGTTCTTAGTTCTAGCCGCAGTTACTCCCGTTGCTTTTCCTTACCGTTAACGCTGATCCCTCGTCTTCATTAGTGTAAGTAAGTGGGTTAAAGTGTGGACTATAAGAAAACAAATCGTAGATTCAGCGTGGATATATAGACTTTTAAGGACATTATTAACCAAGGAGTGTTTATCACAAACACAAAGGATTCAAACAAGTTTAAATCATACAATTTTAAACATTATCCTCACAAGGATTAGATACTTCTTTCGTCTATATAATCACGTAACAATAGTTAGTGTACATATTTATGAGTACTATACATAACAGTTCCAATTAGCGTTACTTAGTTGATACCAGTTAATTTGATGCCTCATGAAAATATAATATGCAAACATGAGGCATTTACTCTGCAGATAAAACCAAGAAAAGTGCACATGAAAGGTTAATTTTCGATCTTACTGTAATTTTAAGTTTATATTTTTATATAATAAACATTTTTTGGAAGACGTACGAGTTGAGCAATGCTCAAAACAAAAATAACTTGCGGATTTATACGAAAATTAACATTGGTAGTGTTTCCTTCTTAAAAATCTATTTAAACAATAATTGGATGATCTTAAAATGTTTAAACGATTTTGCTTAAATGTAGTCCTTTTTTTCTTAACGTCCATGCTTTATGCCAATTGGACTAATGAGGACGAGGGATCAGCGTTAACGGTAAAGGAAAAGCAGTGTGTAACTACGACTAGAACTAAGAACGTTAAGGTGCGCAGTAGATTAACCGATGCTTTAGCCACTTCGACACCATATCACCCTCAATGATTTTGCTGTCAGATAAAACACCCTTCTTTTCCTGTTTTTAAAATTGTTAATAATGATGGAATATTTATGTTATTATTGCTGTTTATTAATATATATATATATATATATATATATATATATATATATATATATATATATATATATATTTTTTTTTGTATTTTAAGGTGAAAAGCACATTGAGGCTATTATCGCCTCACTAAATGTAAGTGTGAGTGTAAAGTGTTAAAGTCGTAAGTGTCGTGTTGTAAGTGTAAGTGCGTGTTAGACTCGGGTACCGCGAGGGACGTCTAAATCCTCTCAATATGTGCAGATAGACTGAACCCCCTGCGGTGTTATTAAGATATATGTTCCATCATTTGTGTATGTATACGACCGTTTGTAGGTTGTGTAGTAAAGAGAAGACTGCAGGACACATAATCCTTGATTGTGAAGCTCTTGCTGGAAGGAGGTTAAGGGTTTTTGGTTTTCAGGACCCTAGGGATCTTCAGCATAATGAGCTAGTCAGTGGATTGTTGGGACTTACTAACGGCATCAATCTGCTAACTATTACTCAAGAGGTTAGTTGCACAATAGGTCTGTTGATTGCAGTGCCTGGGGTTGTATTGCCCTTCCTCTAGTTTGAATTTAATCTAATCTAAGAATAGCAGTCCAGAAACATAGCAGACTAGCGTTATTTGCAGCACTATTTGACAAAAAATCGTAAATTTTAAATGAAATTTTACTCCTTTTAAGGGTAATCGAAAAGTTAGTCTGTATTCCAAAAAATACATTTGTATTCCTTATAAAGGTGTTCTAGGTTTGGACTTTCTAAGTGCACCTATAGAAAATTTAACAGCGTTTCTGCGCAAATTTACTTAAAGCTGAAAATGTATCGCTTTACAATGATTTTATGACAACAATAACAATTTAAATCCTTATATAAAATTACTAAGCAGTCCAACTTGTCAACATCTATGCTTATTTTAAAATTATTGTTAAAAATGTGATATAAAATTAATATTTTAAAAACTGAAGGTATTTTATAAAATATTACAACTGGATATTTTTTTAAAAAGTTACATTCATAAAAGAATGAACAAAACCAGCAATGTTTACGGTTTTACCGCTACGTTCTTCTAAGGCGCCAAAAAATACGATAATGAAATCACTATATAGGTAATTCGTCTCGACTACGCAATTTAGAAAGTAAAAAATGAGTAATGAGTCAGGGTTACAAACATAAACACTAAAAACATTTAACGTTAGCCTCGCTGACAGCTACTAAAGCAGTTATTCATTACACAACTTGTTTGGCCGTCTCCTTTACAAAGTAATGACTCCCCGGCCGAGGCTAATGGCGTCTCCAGATTCATTAAGGCAAGCCGTTTTGTACGTAATTAGGTTTCGGGCAGACATATTTCTTTTCCCGACTCCAGATTGCATTAAAACTGAACTTCGCGGGGCAGCTGACTCGAGTAACAACTGACTTAAAGGTATTTACTTTACTTTACACAAAAATTAATTGGAAGGGTTGCAACAAACAAGAGTTAATACAAAAATTAAATAATGCATTATAATTTTTACAATGCAAGAAACTAATTTAATGAAAATTTGCACGCTTAATATTGAACATATTTTACAAATTGCTTCTGATTTGAAACGAATAATCTGTGGCTACTTTTGCCGTGAAAGCAAGAACTGGATACATCATTGCCAAGAAATAATCATTTCATACCAAATTACTCCAAAATCTACAACGTTTGATTCACTGAAGAGGCCCTTGTATGCATAACGGCAAAGGAAGCTTTAAGGATCTCGATTGGCCTAAATGGAACCCTGGTGGATGTACTGCAGAATAAGAGACAATGGGCTGTTTATTGACGATCTCAAGCCATCGGAGACATGACTCTGCATTTAGAAGGAAAAAGAAAAACGAGATCATATTGAAACCTATAACACCAAATACCTATTTCTCAAAAACAAAAACAGCAAAAAAAAAAACTCCAAAATTTCAATAATAAGAATCTTAAAAAATCAGCTCAATTTTTGAAGATATTTTTAAAATAATATTTTATAGGTACCATGAGGTAGAAGATTACCATGGTCATTGGCTAGATTACTTTCAGGTTACCATGAAACAGATGAAAAGGACAACATGTGCGTAGGTGGATTATTGTCTGGTTACCAGAAGATAGAAGAGCAAAGTAAGAAGCGGCTTTGACTGATGATTTTTGGACTACAAGCAGTTAGACGAGGAGGAAGTCATGCGGATTGAATGGATGACACTCAGATTACCAAAAGATCAATGAGAAAGATTAGAAATTGCTTTGATTGATGGGGTTTTAGATGAGCAAGATTAAAACTGGCTTTGTGATTGATGGGGTTTAGATGAGCAAGATTAGAACTGGCTTTGTGATTGATGGGGTTGTATATAGCAAGATTATAACTGGCTTTGTGATTTATGGGGGTTTAGATGAGTCAAATTAGAACTGGCTTTGTGATTCATGGGGTTTTAGATGAGCAAGATTAGAACTGGCTTTGTGATTGATGGGGTTTTAGATGAGCAAGATTGGAACTGGCTTTGTGATTGATGGGGTTTTAGATGAGCCAAATTAGAACTGGCTTTGATTGATGGGATTTTAGATGAACAAGATTAAAAATTGCTTTGATTTATGGGGGTTTAGATGAGAAAGATTATAAATGGCTTTGACTGATGGGAGTTAAGATGAGAAAGATTAGAAATGGCTTTAATTGATGGGGGTTTAGGTGAGAAATATTAGAAATTGCTTTGATTGATGGGGTTTTAGATGAGCAATATTAAAAATGGCTTTGATTTATGGGGTTTAGATGAGCAAGATTACAAATGGCATTGATCGATGGGGGTTTAGATACGAAAAATTTGAAAGTCCTTTGATTGATGGATGTTTGGATAAGGAAGATTATAAATGGCTTTGATTTATGGAGATTTAGATTAGCAAGATTAGAAATGGGTTTGAGTGATAGGGGTTTAAATTAGCAAGATTAGAAATGGGTTTGAGTGATAGGGGTTTAGGTTAGCAAGATTAGAAATGGATTTGAGTGATAGGGGTTTAGATTAGCAAGATTAGAAATGGATTTGAGTGATAGGGGTTTAGATTAGCAAGATTCGAAATGAGTTTGAGTGATAGGGGTTTAGATTAGCAAGATTAGAAATGGGTTTGAGTGATAGGGGTTTAGATTAGCAAGATTAGAAATGGATTTGAGTGATAGGGGTTTAGATTAGCAAGATTAGAAATGGATTTGAATGATAGGGGTTTAGATTAGCAAGATTCGAAATGAGTTTGAGTGATAGGGGTTTAGATTAGCAAGATTAGAAATGGGTTTGAGTGATAGGGGTTTAGATTAGCAAGATTAGAAATGGGTTTGAGTGATAGGGGTTTAGATTACCAAGATTAGAAATGGCTTTGATTGATGGGATTTTTGACTACGAGGAGAACGATAAAGATGAAGAAGAAGACATGTAGATTGAATGGATGACACGTTACAAAAATAAATGATGATGATAGCTTTGATTGATCGTTTTTGGACTGCATATAGACGTAGAACTATATAGACGAATGGGAATACTTGTGGATTGCGTGGTAATTCTCTGAATACCAGGAGATGTAAGAGAAAAATTACAAATAGATTGGATGTATAATTTTTGGCCTACATGAAAATAGATGGAGAGAAAGTCATGTAGATTGATGATGATTATCATGAAGTAGTGGGAAGGAAAAACATTAATTGGATAGACAACATTCACATTTCCAGGAGACAGTTGAGGAGAAAAACTTATATGGATGACTCTCTAGTTAACAGTAAATAAATCACCACAGTTACAAAAGGACTGGCTGAATGATTTTTGGATTAATAGTAGGTAGAGAGAAAGAATAATTGAAGATTGGACGTTTATAATACAAACATGTCTAATTACATGTTGTAGATGAACAGAAAATTGATCAGTTGGGTGATTTTTGGACTCTATTTTACCTTTTCTATCAATAAAATCTCGAAAGGAATTGGTGAACATAAATTCTGTATGATGTCAAGATTCATTTACCATGAGCAGTTGATAAAATAAATCAATTCTCAAAAATACTTACTCAATTATACTAAATTCATTAAAATACAGTGATATTAAATTTCCATAGTAACGTTCAAATCAAAATCCTTCAAGTAAAGAAAAATTATTATTCATTACTTACTGCATCCCCATGAACACTCACCACTTCACTAAGATGTAAGCATGTCATGATTCGTTTAAAGTTATATAACACGGTTCGTGGAATGTATACGCATATAACTTCTGACTTACGTGTCATGCAGATGGTCACGTGATCTAAGTCACGTGGCCGCTCGGCCCCTAACAAGACCTACGTATATACGTGTATACAGACCACCACCAATACGGCCCGCGGACACACGCCCTAGCTGCAAAGAACCGGAAGTGGTATCCATAATACCTCAGAGGATAAAACGTATATCCTGGAACTTCCTCAACATTTGTATTTGGGCGCTGATTGCTAAGCTCATGTACGTTACTGGACTTGTTGACCAAGTAGTGCTGCGAGTTTTGCAGCTGAAGCAATTATGTTCCTCTGAAAAGAATGGCGTCGTGACTGAAACTGAGGTTTGTTTACCTTTCTCGCTCCACGTGTAATTATTATTTCAACGGCCACATTGTTTTAAAGATTATTACAAATTTACAAATTTATAAGAAGCATTGTTAAGATCTTACACAATATTCGAGGTGATTTTTACTCCAAGTCTGAAGTTTTCTACTTGAAGTAAAGTTTGACTTGGAGCAAGAACCACCTCGATGATGCCAGACACGATTTTGGCAAAACTTCGGAACAATGTTTCTTCTAGGAACAATTGTGTCGAACGAACGTACACAAGTTGTCAAAATATACTAGCGGACCCATGAAAACTTTCATAATTAATGAGAAAAAGAAAATAATAATATACAACAATGTACAGCAAGACGTTCTTAGTTATTTTAAAGCAATGACATTCATTATATTTAGATTATTTAATACAACAAGTCTTACTTTGTTCTACTTTCGTATTTAAAATTTTCACCTATAAAATTAATTACTGAATTCTAACATTGTACCTTACTGAAATATTTACAAATGCAACCTATTATAACCAGATTTTACATTACATACCTAAATTAGGCTACAGTATTTACTGTTTACTGAAATCAAAATATTTTATTAAAAACATTTACATATTAGAATTGGCCTAGATTGTATTTAATGATTATTTACATCTAGGATACAGTAAATATTTTAAGTATTACTTTCAACAATGTTTTTATAGCAATCAACTATTTATGTATTACACAATTAATTATTTCTATTACTTTTTTTGCTGCACCCTCATGAAGACACTTTATACTACTTTTGGAATTTTGTTTAAAAACCTTTTATCTGTTTTAAGTTGGTTTTATTTTATTGTACAGCGTTAAAATGGAGAAGTATGAGGCGTGAGAGTTCCCTGGTGTTATGACTAAATGTAATAAATATTCTAAATATATTTTATAAATAAAAATATCTTTTATTTACGTAATAATAAATTATTAAAGTTATTAAATTTTTGTAATAATTAAATTATTAAAAAAATTAATAATATTATTTTAACAATAATAACAAATAATATAGTGTAAATAAATATATCTTTTAATCTTAGATCAATGAAGTTACTTTAGACTGTTATATACAATTCTGATGTTAGTTCTTTACGCTCTAAAACCGAGAAAATCACATTTTTCGTGAATCTCTATTGTAAAATGAGCTATTTATAGCGGTTATCATATCCAAGACCTTGTAATGATCGCCTGATCAGTCTAGTTTTACAACCTCTAGTTAATTTTTTTAAGGGTCGTTAAAACGTCAATAATTGTTGAAGGATTAATAAATGTGAATAAATATTAAATATAAATATAGATTCTGGTTTGCTTACAACAAACGTCTCTAACGATTTTGATATAAAGTAGAATTACACTATTTTCGAGCTCTAAAAAATAGATTTAGGTGGGTCTCGTGTTTGGGAAAATTTATTTTCATTAGAAAAACGCTTTTAACACTTCCCGTATGAGATCTACCCAGAAATGTAACTATAATGATAAAACCAAAGCGAACAAATATTGTTCAGTCAGCTGATACTTAACTATTGTTTATGTTTAATCAGCTGGTATAATGAACTTAAATATAAACATTATCAAAATTGAATTCATATTCTTTAAGTAGATTTATTTATTTAACCCGATAGGAAGACATTGTATTTTAAGCTCATGTTATACAGACATTTTTCAGGTGCAGAAAATAGCAAAGACCAGCTACACGGCGTCCCAGCGTTGGAACTACAGCGTAGGATATGCTTTCAAGCTTCTAGACCTAACCGTTTACAGGAATGTTGTATTATTCTCGGTAACAATGTCTTTTATTTGTCTTCTTCTATATTTTGGTTTCATTGTCTAAAGAAATAAACAATATCAGACATTACGTTTGCTTCAAAGCTCTTGTAAAGCATATATGTCTTTTGTAACAACAATTTGAGCAAATGCCGTAGAACCATTTTTTGTTAAAAAGGTCTTTTTTCAAAAATGTTTAAAAAATTTACTTGAACAAAATACCTTCCCAATAGCCTTACAGGAATTAAATTGCAAATTCAGCATTGAATCGTGCGATGGCAGCTCTTCGAGTGTTGTTTTGTGTTTAACGTCTGACTATTGTGCACACTTGGGCTAATGTAGACGATGGGATGATTTATAGCGTATGAAAATGCCAAGCCCTGGCCGGGAATCAAACCCGGGTCCTCGGGGTGAAAGCCCAGTACGCTATCAACTAGGCCACCGAGGCGGGTGTGTGTGTGTGTATATATATATATATATATATATATATATATATATATAGAGAGAGAGAGAGAGAGAGAGAGAGAGAGAGAGAGAGAGAAAGATAATCTCTTTGTTAGGCTATTTCACATTATCGCCTAATAGCCTAATCTGTTTGTTACTTGCTAGCCTATTAATTGAAGATAGCCTATTCGTTCTAAATGTATTTATTTAGAAGCAGCTCTTCGAGTATTTTCCAAATCCATATGTTG
>CM040188.1:4135000-4155000 GCA_022606455.1 Callitettix versicolor | reverse complement strand
GAGAGAGAGAGAGAGAGAGAGAGAGAGAGAGAGAGAGAGAGAGAGAGAGAGAGAGAGAGAGAGAGAGAGAGAGAGAGAGAGAGAGAGAGAGAGAGAGAGAGAGAGAGAGAGAGAGAGAGAGAGAGAGAGAGAGAGAGAGAGAGAGAGAGAGAGAGAGAGAGAGAGAGAGAGAGAGAGAGAGAGAGAGAGAGAGAGAGAGAGAGAGAGAGAGAGAGAGAGAGAGAGAGAGAGAGAGAGAGAGAATTCCAAAAAATATTTTGTAAGTCAAACCAATTGGAAGGAGAAATAGACGAAGACCACGAGTAACATGAATGGACACAATAAAGGATCTGGAAAGGAGAGGAAAGAATGAGAGGGAAATAAGACGTCTACCAGCCGACAGAGGGGTATGGAAGGCATTTTCCGAGGCCCCGACGCCAATGGCATAAGGGAAGGAAGAAGACAATGCACTAAAAATATAAAAACGAACCCTGGCCTCATCAAATTAATTTTTTTCGTATTTTAAAAATTAAAATTACAATTTTATGTAGATTTTAACGCTGATCACGATGACGAAATCCACATTTTTATTGAATTTCGAGGTGAAAAATATGATTTTTAAAAAACTATTAACAGACTAGGGGTGATTAACAAACTTGTTCAAGCTTATATTAAAATCGATTTTTTGTATCACGTTCCGAGTCAAATTGCGAACGTGAGTATGCTGTACGTACACGACTTTGAGTTCGAGTGTATAAGATGTTAACGATTTCTCGAAAAGAAATCTAGAAGTCATGACAGGTTCCGGGTATGGATCTTTCCGTGATGGCCGCTCTAATACCTCATTTGCTAACAAAAATACGCTAAGAAAGAATAAGAGATTGACTTTAAAAGGTTGACAGAATAAATTGTAATCTATGCGTGTGTCATCCGTGACGTTACTTTCCACCTAATGCCTAGAGTGTAAAGTTGTGTTCTCGTCTCTCGCGGATGTGTCTGAATTATTGACTTCCGTTTTCACTGCCTTCTTGAAACACTTCCCACTGATTTACAGAAAGCACTGCACTGTATGCAGCCAAGGCGTTGAAGAAAATTTATTCGAGTTTACAATTCGTTCATCCGCGTTTCCGGGTTCAGTCATGAGTTAATTCAATGCATAACTGAAAACAGGCGCTCGTATTCTTTCCAGATGTCAGAAAATGTGGATGTTAGTGAAGAAAATCAGTTGGGACAATAATAAAGGTTTGGATTTTTTTAAAATTTTTACTGTTATTAAAATTAAGTTTAACACAACTTAACAAGTAACTTTCCCTTATAAAGTAAGAAGTTAACAATGATATGGTTTTCCTAACTCTAATCCAGTTGACCAGAGTATCCTTAACACACCACGTCAATGGACTTGTCCTCTTCAGCCTTCGGAGAACCCCGCAGGCGTTGAAGAGTGGCAGCATTTCTGCATTCTCGTTTGCTTCCAGTTTCTTGCTCTGCCTTGAGGAACATACCTTCATTTCCTCAGCCATTGTATTGATTTCTAAATCACGGTGGATGTTGCCATTTCTCACATACCGCGGTGCTTTGCAAGATTTACCGCATTACTTTGTTTTGGAATGTTTGTATCTGCTTGACGTTAGTCCTCTTGGTACAACCATACAACTGAATACCATAGATCCACACTGGCTTTAGAACTTGCTTATATAGCAGCAATTTGTTATGCAATGATACGCGTAGTTGTGTGTTGACCTAACAACCAATGCATCTTGAGTTTTAGATTAAATTCCTGTCTTTTTAAATGTTCCTTTCACCTTAATTTAGCATCGAGCTTTATACCAAAGTACTTTGCTGAATTCGCATACGGCATTATCTGTGATTTGATGGAAACTGGAACTGGTACTATTTCACGATTTGTAAAATCTACAAAGCTCGATTTCTTTTCATTTAGTTTTATTCTCTGTTTCTTTGTCCTCTTGTTGTCCAAGAGAGCGCTGTAGCATAGTGGTATATTCCACACTCTCAGCAACTTACATCACAGCTGTGTCCTTTGCAAAGGCGCTGTCGTGGTGTTCTCTAACTGTGGCATTTCTTGTTTGGAAAAAGTGAGGTTATAGAAAGCGTGTTATATTTTGGTCCTGACATGGTAGAACAGTGATGATTTTAAAATTATTGCAGAAAGCTCGCAGATTCATCTGTGTGATAAATGCAACGCCCACTAGATCCACTCACTTATTAGTAACATCTCATAATATAGCGCGGGAAACAGAAATTTCGAATTCTTCATAAAAACAAATTACAGTAATTAAAATAAAACTGTAAAAGTGACTAAAAAGTTGAAATACCCCTGTATTTTTTTTACTTTTGAGTTATTTGAGTACCTCCTCGCTGAAATCAATCTAGGTGAGAGAAAGTTCAAACAAATATAAGTTTTTTCAAATTATAGTAGGGGTGGCGGTGGATAATTGCTCAAAAATCTCAAACAGCGTTATAAATTTGTGGTACGTAAAAAACCTTTCTGTGAAACAAGAAAAATGACGTAGAGAAAACTGAATTTGACAGGGCCAAAAATTTGAAGACCGAAAAATGGGATATTTTTCCAACAAGGTCGATCCCCTCCGCATTATGTTCGGGACGTGAGGGCCTTATTGGATCATTCCTTAACCATTGGATTCGTCAGAGAGGGAGTATAGCATTGCCAGCCAAGTTTCCTGACTTAATTAGATTTCTCTTTTTATGGGGGACGTTTAAAATTAGTAGTATACAGTCCACAACCAATATAAATTTTAAATCCCAATGGAAAGAAGAAAATTAATATGACGATGGTCAGGGTTCATTTTCAATGTGGTTTGTAAGTTTAAAATACTGACATAGGCAGATTTTAATACTGTTTGTGATGGTGGAATCATAATTTCAAAAAAATGGTCATGTAAATTATGTTTCTAAATACGTTAAATCCACGAAGGCGAGACAGTAGCGTGATACGGTTATTTCCACCTTAAATTGCGCCGAAACTAATTCTTTCACACCTCTTTAAATTACTATTACTGCATACATTAATGAGGACAACGGAACAGCCATTGTTGTACAACAATGTACCCCCGGACACATTTTATTATAGCGCGCAATAAAAACAGCGTCCAGCGTGTAACTATAAATAGCAATGGCGTCGTTCTATTGTCGCCCTTAAACAAAGGGATGTAGCCACCCTAACTTCCCTTTCATGTTTAACAAAAACTGCCGTCATATACGTTGGCCGTGCTTAAAATCAATTCGTTTCCAAAGATTTATTTTTAAAATGTTTTTACCTACGACGAAAAGGTCCTTTCATATTCATAATTCATGTTTATGCATTCTGAGTGAATATTTTCATCTTTATTCAATTTAGCATTCACGTTCACAATTTTTTCCGCAATGAATAGTCCAGGAAAATATCGGATACACGGCACGCAGCTGTCTCGCTGTCATGCTGACAATGCTTCATTTTACACTTTTAAAAACATCTGATATCACCATCGCAACCAGCACAACCACCAATTATACTGACAATAATTTACTTAGATCTTAAATTTGATTAAGATAGTGTTTACAAATTTGTACAAAAGAAAAACCAATTTTCCTGGTAACGATTTTTGCTCATTTAAAGAATTCCCCAGAAGTCAAAATCGTCACTCATTTCAAAATCACAGAACTTTGTTTTACCATACTGTCGCACAGATATCTCATTTACCAAACGAAATTCGATAATGAATACTGTAAAAACTAATTAACTATAAAAAATCATAACTTAAAAATTAGTCAAAGAAAAAATTTCGAATTTCGAATTTTTAGACGTGAAAACTTTCTGCCAGAAATTTGTGGATAATTAGTTGAACAACTGTTAAAATTTCATATTTTCCGTACAATACTTGTAAACATATAACATGCCAATTGGTAAGCCTATAATAAAAAAAAATCAAACAATACCCATATTGTACGTAAAAAAAAAACAAAAGCTCACTAATAGATTGTTTGCTACTGTTTAATAGAGTGGCTTACAGTAGTTAAATAGCGTTATTTGATACCGTTTAATCTCTATTAACGATAGTAGTTTGCGATCGTTTAATAGAGTGATTTGCTACCTTTTAATAGAGTGGATTGCTTCTGTTTAATAGAGTGGTTCGCTACCATTTAATACAGTAGTTTGCTACAGTTTAATAGAGTGATTTGTTACTGTTTAATAGAGTAATTTGCTATAGTTTAATATAGTGGTTTGCTACTGTTTAACAGAGTGGATTACTACTGTTTAGTAGAGTAGTATGCTACCGTTTAAAAGAGTAGGTTGCTACCATTTAGTACCATTTGCTACCTTTTAATAGAGTAGTTTGCTTCCTTTTAATAGAGTGGTTTGCTACTGTTTATTAGAGTGATTTATTACCGTTTAATAGAGTGATTTGTTACCGTTTAATACAGTGGTTTGCTACCGTTTATTAGAGTGATTTTTACCGTTTAATAGAGTGATTTGTTACCGTTTAATACAGTGGTTTGCTACCGTTTATTAGAGCGATTTGCTATAGTTTAATAGAGTGGTTTGCTACTGTCTATTAGAGTGATTTGTTACCGTTTAATAGAGTGATTTGCTACCTTTTATTAGAGTAATTTGTTACCTTTTAATAGAGTGGTTTGCTACCGTTTATTAGGTGGGTTTATTATAGTGATTTGCTACCATAACGACTACTATGCACATTCTCGTTACATTCAACGAGTTCTTAAAAGCGGAAAACCACTGACATTTGGTTTTAACAACACGTAAAGTATTTTTTCACATAAACAAATACTTTTTCAACAATTTCTGATAAATAAAATTATATTTCCTATAAGAAAGTGCGTAAAGTAGGAAAGTATTCACACTTTCAACAAAATGTGACAAATCACCTGCTACTTTCTGTAAAGTACATATGACAAATAAACTTAAAATTTCTTTAACAAAATAGTGAATAGCTTGCTAGTTTTCTCAATTAAATGTGACAAATAAACGGACTATTTCTGTAAAAATGTGCTTAAATAAAACTGTTAATTTCTGTAATACATAATTTGAACTTTCTGTAACTTTGTGTTAAAATAAACTGCTGCTTTCTGTAAATAAAATCGTGTTAAATGCTACATTCTGTAACACAGTACATAAAGTAAAAATGCTCCTGTGATAATGTGCGTTAAAAAACTAACATTTTCAATACTAACATAAAAAGTGTAGACATAAAACTGCTACTTTCTATGTATACTTGCGCAACAAGTATAACATCTTTAAAAGGAGTGCAAAATATAAGTGCTACTTTCTGTTACAACGTGTGCTAAAGTGCTACAATTGGTAATAAAAAAAGTGAAGTAAAATACTAATTTCTTTAACAATCAATAATAAAAAAAACTGTAACAATGAACGATAAAAAAACTAACATTTTTTACACTAACATAAAAAGTATAGACATAAAACTGCTACTATCTATATAGACTCGTGCAACAAGTATAATAACATATTAAGATGGAGTGCAAAATATAAGTTCTGTAAAGGAGTGTGCTAAAGTGATATAAAAAAAGTAAAGTAAAATACTAATTTTTGTAACAATTAACAATAAAAAAACTGAAAATGAACGATAAAAAACCAACATCTTCAGTTAAAAAGTGTAGGAATAAAAACGGCTACTTTTTATAACCTTGAGCAATACATATAATTACGTTTTCAGAAGGAAATATAAAAATATACTGTTGAGTATAATGATCTGCCTTCCCTAGCTTCGTCAATTCTACTTTTGTTGACGCGTTTCGGAGAATCTCCATCTTCAAAACTATATCTATACTGGTCACCAATATTATCTAATTGCTACCGTTTATTAGAGTGATTTGCTACCGTTTAATAGAGTGGTTGCTACAGTTTAAAAGAGTGGTTTGCTACCGTTTAATAGTGATTTGTTTACCGTTTAATAGTGGATAATATTGGTGACCAGTATAAATATAGTTTTTGAAGATGGAGGTTTCCCGAAATGCGTCAACAAAAGTAGAATTGACGAAGCTAGGGAAGGCAGATCATTATACTCAACATAGTGACAATAATCCTAGCAGAAAAGAAGAAGAATATAAAAAGAATATAAAAATATAATTGCTACCATCTGTAACAAAGTTTAAGAAACATAATGCGGCAACAAAGTGACAAACTTTTACTTTCTTTAAGTAACTGTAAAAAATAACCTATTACTTTCGATAACGAATATTTTCTCCGACCAAAAAACTGCTATTTTCCGCAGCCAATAATAATGTATTAGTTTCGAATGTAATAAATAAATAAACTACATGTTTGGATCAGCAATCTTCTAACGCTGTTCTAATGAAGTGTAAGCGTTACCGGTAGGTGGTGCTGCGCATGCGCGCGCGAGACGGTTAAACAATCACGCAGTTAAACAAATCACTCAGGGGAATAATTGATAAAGGAAATCAAATATCCCGCACCTGCCACGTAGGATTTATTACAGGGCTGTGTTTGATTATTGCACGTGGCAGGACGTAAATCAAAAACAACTTAGAGCGGGAGGTAAAGCCCTACTGCTATCGTCAACGAGCTTTGCCTTAAAATTACACATAAACTGCGATTGTAACGCGAGGTTATACATTTCAATGCGTTTTATTAACGAATGTAAAAGACGTTTTACGTATTGTTGACTTTGTTTTTTTTGCAATAAGGATTTTAATTGGAACGGATCTTAAAACACACCTTGTTTTACTATTAGGCCTACATGTTTAGCATAGTTTAATAACAATACAGAAGGATTATTTTATGTTAAAACAAACTGTTATTCCAAACGCTTTCATGCACTCTTAATTTATTAAATAAATATACATCTTTTAATAATACGACTTAAGACATTATAATACTGTAGTCAAGCCTGAAGCCCTTTACGCTGCGGAAACGTTGTCCATAACGACTTATGGACCAATGGAAAAGTTGGAGATCAAAGAAAGAAAAATTCTACGGAAAATTCTAGGTCCCAAATTCTATAATAATAAACTTGTGCACATTAGTAATGAGACCCTGTATAGGAGGACCGAAAAGATGTCCCATACAATAAAGAAAAGGAGGATTGACTTCTATGGTCACATCCTACGAATGGACCCGAAAAGGATAACAAAAAGGATCTTCGACTTTTTCCGCAATAAGAAAACCAAACTGAACTGGTTTAAGGAGATAGAGAGGGACCTACGAGAGTTTCAAATTACAGAAGAGATGCTTGCAGATAGATCCGCAAAGAGTATAATCGAAGGTAAAATGAAGAGGTTCCAGGACAGGGTCAAGACCAAAATACCATATAGGATTTCTGAGGCAGAGAGGACGGCAAGATCTGAAAGGATGAAGAAATACTGGGCGGACAGGAAAGCACGACACACTGAACATTGATTGATCAATCGTCCCCCAAAGTGGGTGAAACGTAGAAGAAGAATACGACTTAAACTTTGAGATAGTTGAATATCAGAATGCTTATGTATCAACTGTTTGAACAATATTCGTGAGATATATTACTTTACCGTTATCATTACATCTTTAATAGATACTCATATGGTCCGTGTTTAACATCTTTTTTTTAATTAAAACGAATTGTCCTCAAAGATGACCACCCAACTAGATCGTGTTTTTTTCATCTCGAAAATAGTATATTTCAACATCTTCCATATATTATTACGCTAAGCATTCAGAGTGTTTGTACCAAAAAAAAGGAACTACTTTATTGAATCTACATATACAGGGTTCGTCATAACACCAGGGAACTCTCACGCCTTACACATCTCCATTTTAAGACTTTACAATAAAACAAAACCGACAAAATTCTATGAGCAGTACAAAATGTCTCCGTGAGAGTGCAGCACAATGCAAGCATACGTGACAAATAATTGTGTACCAAAACAGCTGATTGCTAAAAAAAACTTTCTTCAAAGTAAAATTTAAATTGTTACTGTATCCAAAACAAACCAAATTAGTTTTGAAAGTAGAATCGCTAAGAGAATCCAGGCCAGTTCTAATATGTAAATGTTATTAAATAAAAGATACTGCTTTTAGTAAACAGAATCCTATTTTATGTATGTAACCTATTTTAGTTATGTATTGTAAAATCCTGTTTCACTTGTAAATACTGTATTTCATTAAGGCACAATGTTCAGTCATTAATTCAGTCATTACATTTGTAGGTTATAGTTTTAAATACGAAAGTAGAACAAAGTAAGGCCTATTGTATTAAATAACCTAAATGTAATGAATGGCAATACTTTATTAACAGATCACATAAGTATACGAGGTATGTTCAGAAAGTTACAAGAATTTTAATTTTTTGAAGAAAATATTTATTTATTCTTCTACATTGATGTTGTCGCCTTCAAAATAGACCCCATTGGAGATTATGCACTTGTGCCAGCGCTTCTTCCAATCCTCGAAACACTTCTCAAACTCGATCTTTGAGATAGCCTTTAGTTCTTTCAGCGATGCGCTTTTAATGTTATCTACGGCTGTAAAACGACGGCCCTTTAAGGTTGTCTTTATTTTTGTAAATAGGAAAAAGTCACACAGAGCCATGTCTGGCGAATATGGAGGCTGGGACATCGTTACAGTACTGTTTTTGGTCTAAAATTCACGAACAAGCAATGAAGTGTGAGCTGGTGCATTATCGTGGTGCAAAAGCCATGAATTGTTTTTCCACAGATCCAGGCTTTTTTTCGGATTGCTTCATGCAAACGGCGTTGAACTTGTAGGTAGTACTCCTTATTGACCGTTTCACCTGGTGGCAGAAATTCATGATGCACTATGCCATTAATATTGAAAAACACAGTGAGCATAACCTTCACGTTCGACCGCACTTATCGAGCTTTTTTTGGTCTTGGCGAGCCAGAATGTCTCCACTGGGATAATTGAGCCTTAGTTTCGACGATATTTCGTCACCTGTTATAATACGTTTCAGTAATTCTGCATCGTCGTTGACTTCATTTAGTGACTCCTGAGCAACTTCCATTCAAAATTCAACAATTTTGGAACGAATTTTGTTGTCACGCGTTTCATATACAAAACATTGGAAATAATATCATGACATGATCCAATCGATATGCCAACATCACCAACAACCTCACTAATTGTGATTCGACGATTATTCATAACCATTTCTTTCACTTTTTCCACGATTGTTGATGTGCTGGAGCATCCAGGGCGTTCGTCATCATAGCAGATTCAACATAGGCCTTTGTTAACATTTCACACACTTTGTCACACTTTATTCCATTTTTTACGCAAAATTTGATACAAATTCTTTGATCCATTTCTTTTAACAAACGAAAATCGCCGAGCTCATAAAAACACGTCTAACCTTAGTGGCTGTCACAGACAAAGTCAATAATGAAAACAGCTGAAAGTTTTATCATACTTCAAGGGCATGTATACCAACATAATTTAAAAAATGTTTGACAATCGGACTCTCCAATCCCACGAAATTTAAAAATTCTCGTTACTTTCTGAACAAACCTCGTACATACAAAAATCCATTAATGTTATAGGATACACTACTTATAATTAATTGATTAAAATTTTTATGTGGGAACAATGTTCTAAAAAGCTAGACATTAGACGAGGCCACTAAATTTAAACTCAATTGCACGCAAATTCAATGTTTACATTTTGACATTTTGTAGTAGAAACATTATTTTGAAAAATTCTCAACTGCTTCAATAAATAAACCTACAATTTAATTCAATAATTTTACATTCTGTATCAAACATTTTTTTAAATATTTTAACTTAGAAATATTATTTTTGATTTCTTTCTCACATTTACATCTTGTTGTGCAAATATTTTGAAAAAAGGTTTGAGGAAAATTATCGAAATTTTCTCCACAGACGTACAAGTAATAAGTTCGGGGGAACATAAGGCAGATAGATTATATCGCGACCACCATGTGATACGTATATTGAGGAAGTGAAATATCAAAAGTGTACAAACGTTGAAAGAAACCTAATATGTCAGAGTGTATGACGTCACAAGACAAGATGGATGTCACCATTACGTAATTGAACTCACAAGATATAACTGAACTTTGATTTTAGCTGACACACTTACAACGTAATTTTAAATAGATTAGTATTACAACACTGTCAAACAGTTATTTTAATTTTATAATTTTGCAGTAATTTAATATTTTAAAATTGAAATGTAGTAGTTCAGTACTATTACAGCTTTGAAATATTTTAATAATTTAATGTTCTAATTTTGTAATATTGTGTTTTTTAATATTGTAACATTGTTATTTTGTAATATTGCATTTTTTTTATTTATTTATGTTTTTGTTATTTTAAGGCGAAAAGCACATTAAGGCTATTATCGCCTCTCTAAATGTAAGTGTGAGTGTAAAGTGTTATTATTTTTTTTTTTTTTTTTTTAACATCCGACTTTTGTGCACACTTGGGCTAATGCAGACGATGGGAATGATTTATAGCGTATGAAAATGCAAAGCCCTCGCCGGGAATTGAACCCGGATCCTCGAGGTGAAAGCCTAGTACGCTATCCACTAGACCACCGAGGCGGCTAGTAAAGTGTTAAAGTCGCAAGTGTAGTATTGTAAGTGTAAGTGTTTGTTAGACTCGGGTACCGCGAGGGACGTCTAAATCCTCTCAATAGGTGCAGCTAGTCTTGTAGGTTTTTGAAATATTGCAATTTTACAGTATTGTAACACTATAATTTTTTTAACATTGTAATATTACAGTTTCGTAACATTATAGTATTGTTATTATGTAATATTGTAGTCGTAATTTTGTAATAGCCTATTGTAGATTTGTGGTAGTGTAATATTGTAGTTTTCCGGCGGAGGCACCTTAAGTTAGCAGCAGCTGGGCTTAGCGATCCCACCCTGCCTTTACCTTATGCTATTTTTACTGGCCTACTCAGACACACACACACACACACACACACACACACACACACACACACACACACACACACACACACACACACACACGCACGCGCACACGCACACGCACACACACACGCGCGCGCGCACGCACGCACACGCACACGCACGCACACGCACACACGCGCGCACACACACACACACACACACACACACACACACACACACACACACACACACACACACACACACACACACACTACACTCTACATAATCTGGCTAACTTTAAAGTGTAAAGCGACCCGTGCCTAAGGATTAAATGACACCGGCCTAATAGTGCAGGTCCTGGGAGAACTGGTGACCTCTCAGTACCTTAGCTTGATCCATGCATGCAGGGCTCTGTACAGACGGACATAATTTCCTTAGCTACTCATGGGAACGTAAGTAAAAATATTAAATATAATGAGTTGGCCAAATGGAGTAAAAGCCTCCGTAATGAGGGTCAAAAGGAAGGAAAATTGAACGGAAATTAGCAGAGCAAGCACCTGCAAACACTTCAGTAAGGAACTGGTAAGACATGGTGGGGGAGTTACATAACTTGAATATTCTCCAAATCCTAGACGTTTTAAAGAGACTAGCATTGGAGAAGGCGCTGTAACTGAGCACCTCAGGAATATAGGAAAGGGGCACAATAGATATACAAAGGTCGCGGTGCATTAGTAACCTTACAAACACATTCACTCGTTCAATACTGTAGTTTTTAATATTGTAACATGGTGGTTTTGTAATATTGCAATACTGTAATAGTGGTTTCAACTTCAATGTTAATGTGAATATGAATGTTAATGCGAATTTGAATGTTAATGTTAATGCTAATGTGAATGTTAATGTTAATGTTAATAATAATAATAATGGGAATTAATGTTAATATTATAATAATGTTGATGTGAATGTGAATGTGAATGCTAATGTGAAGGGTAAAGCACACTGCAGAGTCGAAACTACGACCGCGAGTTGCACAATTTCGGTGCTACATCAGACCGGCCTATGTCCTAATTACTTCGGGTACGCTGGCCGTAATAATTGCACAAGTTACCATTTACAGACTGCACAAAATGTTTTGCCACATTATAAAGTTGTCAATAAATCAACTGGTTATTAATTAACTAACTGAAATGCCTTTCGATGTTAACTTTGATATTTATTCCAGGGTCGCAGCGTATCGAGGTGTTGTATCGAAAATTAAAAGATTAGATAATCTAGCGCAGAAAATAACGTAACAACAGGTACGCGATGAAAGCTTGGGTATTACTAAAACCCCAGCTGTACAGGGGACGGGGGGGGTAAACCGTTCTCTGATATTTGTTGCCATCAATTTCAATTAGAGCGCGCGCACGTCATATTGGATTTGGTAAAAACACATCTTGTGTTAGCCGTATTAAAAATCCATTTAGTGAAATGCAAACCTAACAGCGGCAAATGTACGCTGCACAGAAAATAAATGTTTTAAAATGTCGCCGTCAATGACAATCAAATGGTTGACGTGTTCCGTGAAAATTTCATTTTACATCGGCGTGTTAAAAAACTGTGGCAGTCGGCGGCGGGGGCTGGCAGATAGAAACAAAAACGGAACAGTGTATGTAGTATAAAGGCGTTATTTATAGTTTAAATATTTATTAGTACATTTATTTATATAAGTAATGTAATACTACATAACAAGCACAAAATGTCAGAGCAATTAGAGTTAAATATATTTTGCGTATATTAAGTATAAGATTATAGTTTAGTAAAATTTATATAACTTCTTAATTAAACTAAACTATAACTAATTTATTAAAATTATAATTATTATAATTGTATGCTCAAAATATAATTATATTTTAACTGTAAATTTTTGACTGTAAATATTTAAGTGTAAATTCTCTAATATTTTGTGCTTGGTATGAAATATTAAATGCTTAAGTATGTGTTTTTGATTTTATTTATATATAAAACATTAAACAAATATTAAATACAAAAAAAAAGTTAAAATCATGAGGTGGTTTTGAACTCACGCTCACAGTTTCATAACCATAGATCATAGCACTGAGTCATGAATACACAGAAACAATTTTCTCACTGGTAGACTGATATTCACTCGTAAATTACTAATAGGCTTCGGTGGAGGCAACTGAAGTGAACAGCTGATGGGTTTATAGATCCCACCGTACCTCTTAGCTCATAGTGTACACACACACACACACTCACACACACACACACACACACACACACACACACACACACACACACACACACACACACACACACACACACACACACACACACACACACACACACACACACACACACACACACACACACACACACATAAACACATACACACACACACACACACACACACACACACACACACACACACACACACACTAATCACTAATCTACTCAAAATGGCTAACTCTAAAAAAATGTAAAGTGACCCGTGCTGATTTAGCGAATGACACCGGCCTAATGGTGAATCAAATGGAGCCCTGGTATATCTTGCGACCTCCCTGTATACCGTAGCCTTTCCGGTGGATACACGGACCTCATTTCGCTACTTATGGGTGTTTCCATGAATAGGACTGAAAAATAGAGTGAGTTGGATCTTACAGCACAACAAAAAGCTAGACAAATGGAGCAAAGCCTCCGTAATGAGGCTCATGAGAAAGAAAGATTGAAAGGGAATTAGCAGAGCAAGCATGTGCAAGCAACTCAATAGGAAACTAATGTGAATCCTCCCAAATCCTAGACTTTGTGAAGGACTTTAAAAGGCACCGTAACTGAGCATCTCAAGAATACAGAAAGGGTGTTTAAGTACAAAGTTCATGTGCAATAGTTTACCAAGAAATGTATTCATTCTTTCAATGAACGAACGGCAAGTATTACGTTTTATTTCATGTTATTCTTGCAATCGTTGGTTCTTGTGTTTTCATTTATACGGAAAGTGCTTGGCCTGCCTTAAGCTTTCACTTCAAAAAGCTCCCCCCAATGTAATATTGCAACAATCCGTAATATGGATAATTAATTGCTTTCGATATAAAGTATTTACGCAAATATATTTCTAGCTTGCATGCTAGATACATCAAAGAGAAAAGCTATCAGCTGTAAACAAACAGAGCCTACCTATTGGCGAATTTGTATTGGAAAATTAGTAACTGGAGCGGTCATCATAGTAACACCCAGAACCATTACCCTTGAAATGAGCACCGATTCTAACCTATAAATATTATTTTTATTTTTGGAGTCGTTAGAAATTTCTGTATGTGTGTGTGTGTGTGTGTGTGTGTGTGTGTGTGTGTGTTTGTGTGTGTATGTGTGTGTGTGTGTGTGTGTGTGTGTGTGTGTGTGTGTGTGTGTGTGTGTGTGTGTGTGTGTGTGTGTGTGTGTGTGTGTGTGTGTGTGTGTGTGTGTGTGTGTGTGTGTGTGTGTGTGTGTGTGTGTGTGTGTGTGTGTGTGTGTGTGTTTGTGTCGTGTCTGTATATCTGTGTTTGTGTCTGTGTGAGTATGTACGTGTGTGTATGTGTGTGTGTGTATGTGTGTGTGTATGTGTGTGTGTGTGTGTGTGTGTGTGTGTGTGTGTTGTGTGTGTGTGTGTGTGTGTGTGTGTGTGTGTGTGTGTGGGGGTGTGTGTGTGTGTGTGTGTGTGTGTGTGTGTGTGTGTGTGTGTGTGTGGGGTGAATGTGTGAGTATGTGTGTATGGTGGTTTTGTGTGTGTGTGTGTGTGTGTGTGTGTGTGTGTGTGTGTGTGTGTGTGTGTGTGTTTGTGTGTGTGTGTGTGTGTGTGTGTGTATGTGTGTGTGTGTGTGTGTGTTTGTCTGTGTGTGTGTGTGTGTGTGTGTGTGTGTGTGTGTGTGTGTGTGTGTGTGTGTGTGTGTGTGTGTGTGTGTGTGTGTGTGTCTTTGTCTGTGTGTGTGTGTGTGTTGTGTGTGTGTGTGTGTGTGTGTGTGTCTTTGTCTGTGTGTGTGTTGTGTGTGTTGTGTGTATGTGTATGTGTGTGTGTCTTTGTCTGTGTGTGTGTGTCTTTGTCTGTGTGTGTGTGTGTGTATGTGTGTGTGTCTTTGTCGGTGTGTGTGTGTTGTGTGTATGTGTATGTGTGTGTGTCTTTGTCTGTGTGTGTGTGTGTGTGTGTGTGTGTGTGTGTGTGTGTGTCTTTGTCTCTGTGTGTGTGTGTGTATGTATGTGTGGTGCGTGTGTCCGTGTGTGTGTGTGTGTGTGTGTGTGTGTGTGTGTGTGTGTGTGTGTGTGTGTGTGTGTGTGTGTGTGTGTGTGTGTGTGTGTGTGTGTGTGTCTGTGTGTGTGTGTGTGTGTGTGTGTGTGTGTGTGTGTGTGTGTGTGTGTGTGTGTGTGTGTGTGTGTGTGTGTGTGTGTGTGTGTGTGTTTTAGCCCGCTCACGTTCGCAATTTAAGTCCAATTTAATTCAAACACGGCAATAAAATTAATCTCCATAATAACTTGGATAAATTCATTAACAGCAAAATCGTTCAACACTTTCAAAATGGCGGACATTTTAGATATATAGAAAATATTTAACTGATTCGTCTAAAGTATTTTTCAAATCTGATTACCATCGTGCATTAAGTGCAGTTTTTTATACTCGAAATACGTTAAAAGTAAGAGATTGGATTTTGACGGAGGCCAGGGTTCGTCTTGTATTTTCAACGTAATTTTAAAACTTTAATGTGCTAATATACACACGTTTTAGAGCTTATCATGATAATGAAAACAGAAGGTTAAAAAAATCAATGAAAAGTAATCACTTTTTTGAAATTGCTACTATCATGAGTTAAAATTTTTTTAACGATTTCCTAAAAAGTGATATAGAGGCTAAAATCGGAGCTCTTTCAAAGATTATGGATCAGGGTTTTACACTGTCAATAGCTCATTTTCCAATCTGAATTCGCTAAAAATAAACGATAAAAGTAGATTTTTTTTAAATTATTAATAAAGATCTGAGAACTTTGAAGGCGCCTCACAATGTTCAGACTATAAGATGAACACAAAATGATATAAACCCAATATGCAATACCGAAAAAACGTTAAATATCCAATACCAATAAATAAAACGAATGTTGGCAACCCTTACCGATACTATCACCCGCGCCGGCTCCGGGCTTTAATGGAATCCTATAAATTGCAATTTGGTCACCTTGGGTTCATATTTGCTTCTCCTGATCGCCTCATTTTTCATCTATACCGTCCCTTGACAAGTAGAATTTACTTTTATATATTGTAGATGAAATTTATATATTCTCATATTTCCCAAAGCCTAATGCTAAAACGATATTTACTTCTTTGTATACTATTTACAAATATTTTAATAATATTTTTTGTACAATATTTCAAATTATATTCGAACTAAGTTATAATATACAAGTGTATAAAGGATCACAGATAATTGATTATATATCTAAAAAGCCAAAATTGTGTGTGCTTGTTTAATATAAATGTAAGGTATGGCGTCTTAAGCATTTTGGCACGCATTCATATTCATACCGATAGTCAGGCAGCAATAAAAGCACTTTCGGGTCCTACAATTCAATCCGAGCTGGTATGGGAGTGTCGGAAGAACCTTGATACCGGTCCCTGGGCAACCGGGTAATCTTCACTGGGTTCCGGAACATAGGGGAGTTGAGGGTAATGAGGAGGCAGACCAACTGGCTGGACTTGGAACTGCATTTGAGTTCATCGAACCTGAGCCGGTTTTAGGGATTTCTCTAGCGTTGCCCAGGTCTGCTATTAATAGGTGGATTATTAATCATCACCAAGTAAGATTGAGAACCTTCATTGGCATTCCCATAGTAAACGTCTCCTAAGCAAAGTTCCTTTTGGAGGACTAAAAGTGGCAGCAGATGTCCTGGGCAGAGCACAACTCAGGAGGATCATGGGGCTCATAACAGGGCACTGTGGTCTGAGGGTGCACATGAACAGGATAGGTATGCAACGTGGAGAAACCGTGTGTAGATTGTGCAGGAAGGAAAAGGAAACTGCAGGTTGCATAATTCATGATTGTGAGGCTCTTGCTAGTAGGAGGCTAGGGGTTTTTGTTTTCCAAGACTCTAGGAATCTTCAGCAGAGTGAGCTAGTCATTGGTTTGCTGGAACTTATTAAGGACACCAGTCTGCTGAACTAGGATTTTTTTAAAGAGGTTTATTTGCACATTAGGTCAGTAGATTGCAGATTCTCGGGTTGTACTCTCCTTTCCTCTAGTCTCTAATCTAATCTAATCTGAAGTATGGCATGCATAGTCATGCATTGTGTACATACACTGTAGGTACTGTGTCAAATCAGTCGTCAAATCGAGGTAATAATTGTTTAATTATCGTATTATTTATTGCAAACCCTGATCGATATTATTCATATATCATTCGATTATAAGATGAATACATTATTCGATTAAAGTACCGTAGCTAAACACTGGTGTTCATCTAATATACCTACTATACATACAGAAAAGTCTATAATAAGTTTGTTTTTTTAAGGCGAAAAGCACATTAAGGTTATTAGCCTATCGCCTCTCTAAATGTAAGTGTGAGTGTAAAGTGTTAAAGTCGTAAGTGCAGTGTTGTAAGTGTAAGTGTGTGTTAGACTCGGGTACCGCGAGGGACGTCTAAATCCTCTCAATAGGTGCAGCTAGTCTGCATTCCCCTGCGCATAATAAGTTATATCAATTAGATCAACGAATCTTGACACTTTCAACGCTAGACTGCGCCACTATAGCAACACATTGCCAAGTAGCATACTCTAACAGTAGCATCTCTGACATAGATTATTTGCGGGTGATGGTTAGAGTGCACCAATTGACAACACCGCTGCAACAAATCAGCATATGAAGTCAATAGTCAAACAAACCTAAAACCCAGCATCCTTTGCCGGTCATATAATAATTTTTTTTTAATCCTTACATATAAATTTCTTCATAACTGAAAAGAAATTTTTTTTCATAGAAAATTACTTCAATATTTTTTCATTTTTCAAAAGCACTTTGTTATATAAAATTTTATTTATTCAAAGGATATAAAATTTAAACGTTCCTAGCAGGAAAATGTGTGTAAAAGGAAGTCATAGAGAGAACAGTGGGAGTAAAGAGGGAGAAAATAGGGAGCGAAGTCTTTAAACAAAAAGTAAATACCTTTCTCCTTGACTCGACTAATGTTTACACTTTCCTATCTACCATCTTTGTGCTCTTAATACTTTCATTTACTATTCATTATGTTATCTAAACTGTCTTTATGTTGCATCTCTTTCATCCTTCCCAGTAAACATACACTTCGGCTTCAAAACACTAACTTGTCCTGCAGGACGCAGCTCTTTCGCTAACGTGATAGAAACAAATTACCAAAAATAAACGAACACTTTCATGTACGGGCATTTTACTCCTACTTTGCTTCAAAAATTCGCCAAGAACGGAAGCCATTTAAGAATATTAAAAATTTGCATTTCACGCATTTTCAAAATTTCAATTCACCATCATCATTTTGATAACTGTATTTTTAATAAAATTTCAAAATTTTAAATTTTATACAGATTTTAACGCTGATTAATATGATAATTGAAGTTAATAAACTTTGGTGACGAATTTGTCCAAGCTATTAGAAAAATGATAAGAAAATTTTAACAAAAGCGCTTGAATTTTGGTAGAGTATATACCAAGTATGAACACAAATATCGTATATTTTCTGATGTTATAAAGTGTTTTTCATTTTAAAAACAAAAGGCCAGATGATTTATTGATGATTAGAGGTTACAAAGTTTAGTGTGCCCCTGTACTAGTTTAAAAGGATCAATAGATTTTAGAGCTGGAGTTCGTTGGTGCCCTGGAAGCCAAAAACCTTTCACTTGGGATATGGACAAGTAAGGGCTGTTATTCAATGCAAGTGAAGATTCCTTTCGAATCTTGGAGAAATGGTAGTAACTTACGATTCGCCAAATCAAGCCTACCAGGATCGTTGGGGAGTGCAAAAGATACCTAAAAGATATTACAAGTAGTAAAATATCGATCCATATTGAAAGATTAAAAGCTATTTCAAATCTTTAAAAATTCGTCACTTCTTTGTCTTAAATGTAATTTCACCATCATAATCAGCGTTGAAAACTGCAATTAGAATTATGAACTTTCAAAACCGTTGGATTTAATGGATTTAATCTGACGGCGGTGAGGGTTCATTTTCGTATTTTCAATGCAATTTCAAAATTTCAAATGCTAATATAAACGATTTTATTGCTGCTTGCGATGGTCATATCGTAATTTGTAAGAGTAAGATGAAAACTTTTCTTTTCTTTTCGACTCAAAACGTTCTCCGACGTCTTCCAATTCCTAGCTTCCATTTTCCCTGCCATTCCACAGATCTTGATCCAATCCCCTCTCTCTCGATTCCTTATCAATTCCTTCTCTCCAACAAAGCCTCGGTCTTCCTTTCTTTTGCCACCATGTGGTTTCCATTTGTAAAATCTGTTTAAGAAGTCAATTTTCGTCCATCCTTTGGTCACGACCAAACCATCGAAGTTGTTTTGTCTCGATGTCGTCTACAATGGGGTGCTTCGCATTTCCATAGGTTCTACTGTGTATATTAACAACCCCCCAACTCGTGTTCTACAGATCAGGATCGATATACATTTCATACTAATTATTGTAATGACCTTACGAAATAGTTTCACACAGCTCATTTTCCAACGGAAATTCTCTAAAATATAAAGCAAACTTGATTGTTACAATTTACCCACGATTAACTCATTCGAACAGATTAACAAACTTTCAAATTAGGCTATTTGTATTTCACAAACAAAGACCGAATATTATCCTTCCAATGCAGGCAACAGTACTTCGTATAAAGGCATAACAACTCAAGCGTTATTACATAGTGTACGTATACATTTTAATGTTACATCCCCCTTGTGTAATGTTTAAGTCCGGGGGTGGAAACACAAAGGGTTGTTAAACAATGTGATTACAAGTCTCGCTGGAAAACCATTCAAAAACAATAAACCTCACTGTGCGCGGCACCTATTTCTGCAAAGCGATTGCAAATAACAGCCAACTGGGTTGTGCATCTTAACCACCCTGTGTCGAAAGCGGCTCTGAAGTGTGGAGTG
>CM040188.1:4112500-4132500 GCA_022606455.1 Callitettix versicolor | reverse complement strand
TCTTTGAAATAAATTTAACAGTTAAATATTCCTTCTGAAGAAGGTTTTCTTGCTAAATAAAATTTATTTGCAAATTTCAGTAAGGGAATTTTTGCTCTAATGATTATTCTAGATTTCGTTTTGCTACCAGACCTGGAGGTACAAATTGTTACTGAACTTACGCACATATGGTTACTTATAATCCAAAATACTTTTATCAAAAAGTAACAGTAACCTTCTTTAGTTTTTAAAATTATTACTAAATGTTGGAATATTTATGTTATAATCACTTTTTATTTGGACATTTTCCATTATTTGGTATGTAAGAAACAACACACTCTCGAAATTATTGATCAACTCTCGTTCTAAGTGTCCAACATGCAACTAGAACATAAGCCTAGATGCCTAGCAAATTGACTGAATAATCATAACAGAAATAAATCTGGGATTTATATGTGTTCACGATACTTATGTAATTACGTTTCATTTCCTTGGTGATTTATGGTTTCCTGCTTACTTATAAATTTTAGTTTTACCACTCAGCTAATCTGCTCTGAGTAAATGTTCTTAATTTTACCACTCTGCTAATCTGTTCTGAGTGTACGTTCTTAGTTTCACCACTAAGTGAATCTGTTCTGAGTCAATGTTCTTAGTTTTACCACTCAGATAATCTGCTCTAAGTGTACGTTCTTAGTTTTACCACTCAGCTAATCTGTTTTGAGTCTACGTTCTTAGTTTTACCACTCAGATAATCTGCTCTGAGTGTACGTTCTTAGTTTTACCACTCAGCTAATCTGATCTACGTGTACGTTCTTAATTTTACCACTCAGCTAATCTGCTCTGAGTGTACGTTCTTAATTTTACCACTCAGCTAATCTGGTCTCTTGAAGCCATTAACAAGTGAACAAAGTAATGAAGAATAAAACTAAATGAAAAGAAATCGGTCCTTAAGGATTTTACAAATCGTGAAATAGTACCAGTTCTACTTTCCATCAACTCTCAGGTGCGAATTCAGTAAAGTACTCTGGCACGACGCTCCGTGCTAAGTTAAAGGGAAGGACATATACAAAGAGACAGCAATTAAACGTAAAGCTCAAGGAGATGCATTGGTTGTTAGGTCAACACAACTATCATTGCATAACAAATCGCTACTATATAAGCAAATTCTAAAGCCAGTATGGATCTGTGGTATTCAGTTGTGTGGTTGTACCAAGAGGACTAACGTCAAGCAGATACAAACATTCCAAAACAAAGTATTGCGGCAAATCTGCAAAGGAACGCGCTATGTGAGAAATGGTAACATCCAGCGTGATTTAGAAATCAATACCGTGGCTGAGGAAATTAGGATATGAGTTCCTTAAGGCAGAGCAAGAGATCGGAAGCACACGAGAATGCAGAAATGCTGTCATTGCTCAACGCCTGCGGGGTCCTCCGAAGGCTGAAGAGGACAACGAACATTGTCTTGGTGTTTTAATAATACTCTAATCAATAGATCAGAGTTATGACACCTATCATTATTAACTACTTACTGTATAAAGGAAAAGTTCGAGAACGAGAGTTGAAACGTAACTTATTGACAAAAAACTGATGGATACGCAAACAAAAATAACTCAGCTGAGCTATATTAATATACGAGATTTTTATAATAAACTTCAGAATCGATTTAAAAACATCCGTTTCTATAAAGAGTAAATAAACTTTTATAGATACGCTAAATTTATATTGTGTCATGAAAATATAAGTATGTGTATTTAAACTAAACATATCAGGTTAGAACCTTATTTGACACCACCTAACCTTGTTCGCGTCAATTTTCCAATAAGCGTCACAAGGTATTTGTCAGGCGCTACACTTTAGCCTGAGATTTCATAAAACCCTTTATTAAAGTCAACGTGCAGCAGAAAATTGGATTGCCTTCATTGCAACATATAAAACGTAAGTGGGACCCTTAGCCTTTCTTAGCTAATCATACTTTATACTGGTTTAGATATATGAGCGGAGACTTCTCTTTATTTATTATTCCTCTTTCTCGCTCTTCCTCTTGTTACACACACACGCGCGCGCGCGCACACACATACACGTACACACATACACACACGCGCGCACACACACACACACACACACACACACACACACACACACACACACACACACACACACACACATTGCGCACAGAGGCACACGCACACACACCACAAACACGCACACAAACACACACACACACACACACACAAACACACAAACACACACTAACACGCACACGCACACACACACACTCACACACACACACACACACACACACACACACACACACACACACACACACACACACACACACACACACACACACACACACACACACACACACACACACACACACACACACACACACACACACACACTAACACGCACACATCGCGCACGCAGGCGCAAGCACGCACGCACACAAATCGCGCACAGAGGCGCACGCACGCACACACACACATGCGCACACGCACACACTAACACGCACACACCCACACACGTACACGTGCACAAGCGCACGCACGCACACACACGCACACACTAACGCGCACGTAGGCACAAGCACACACACGCACGCACGCTCGCACACAAATCGCGCACAGAAGCGCACGCACGCGCGCGCCCACAATCACACACACACACACACACACACACACACACACACACACACACACACACACACACATAATTTTCCTAATTAATATTTTCTTCTCCTCCAATGTTAGTTTATCTCTAGCAATAAATTTCCTGCCTGCTATAACCTTTTTAAATCTTGAAAAACTACTTTTCCTAAATGTTTCTTGTTTTTCGTCATTTCTCTCATAACTTTTCTAATTCTCTCTTATCATGCGATTCGCTGTACTTGTATCCTTTTCCCGTCTAATCGTTAACAATATTCTCCAACTGAGGCCACTAATTTTTAAATTACAATTTAGAAAAACACACGTTTCCAAATTTTCTCTTTACATCGAATTTTTATTAGAAAATTAGCTATCTGGGCGGACATCACGGTAAAACCCAGGCCGGGGACTTTGAAACGAGTGTTATTTATGACCCCTCGTCTAGAGATCACGTCTAGAGATGATCTCCCTGACTTAGAGATCACATTGGATGAGTGTAATACAATACGAACAATTAAAAAAAGCTTAAATGTGATTATGAAAAAAAGAAAATTTTTAAAGTTGAAGGTTCCAGAAGAAGGCAAATTTAATATAATTAAAGGAAATGAATTAAAATAAAATCGCATAGGGTGATTAACAAAAACAAAATGCATTTATGTGACAAAAGACAATCGTGGCACGCAAGTTTCTCGCTGACGTGATGGAAGCGAATTTCAAAAATAATTATTCTTATCTTTTTTTAGAACTCTGATTTCGCTATCATAAACACTAGGACTATTAAAATATGAATAATTGAAATGCTAACCTTAATTAAATTAGCATTTAAAATTTTCAAACTGCGCTGAAAACAGGAAAATTAACGCTGACCGCCGTGAAATTCAAAATACTAATGTATGCAGTTGTTAACGCTGATTGTTTTTCAAAAAATTTACACAAGATAAAATAGTTACGAATTTTTAAAGATTTAAAATGAACGACATTTTGAAACTGTTCTTCTTCTCGCTTTTCTCATTCCTTTGTCTCCACACACACACACACACACACACACACACACACACACACACACACACACACACACACACACACTTTAACGACCCTCTCAAAAAGTGATCTAAAGGTCAGGAACGGCGCTAATTTCTCAAAGTGGTCTGGATTTGGTTGTTACTATAATGGCCACTCTATAGCTCATCTTCCAAAGGAAATTCGCTAACGAAAAGCCTATCACGTCAATAAGCTACATATAATACAGTTGACTTAAATACCCATATCAATATACACATTGTGATTTACGCTTGGAAAAGAGAGAGACCCGTTTTATGTGTTTTCGGTGTTGATAACAAAGTGGTTGTAAAACTTGGGCCAAACAAATTGAAGAGTGCGCAGGGAAAGTAGCAGTATCGCAGCCGAATACCCGGGGGATTGTTGCCGACGGTAAATTGAATCTGGGCGAAATAAGCAACAGAATCCACTACACTTAGAAGTGGGCTCACGGACAGGTCTTACAACCGTATTTCCTTACACGGAAGGAGCATTCAGGCAAATTTACTAAAAGTATTTATAATTTTATTTCAAATTACTTATTTATATTATTAAATTTCATTCCAACAATAATAAACTTTTATTTTTTTCTTAATAACAATATTAATTTGTATTAAATTTAAAATTTCATTTGAATGAGTTTTACTGTAATCCCAGATTTAATAGTTGATCAACATAAAACTTTAATACACAGTGAGAATTGTTCATTTGTACACAATATATTTTATAAAACCATTGGCTTGCATCTCATCAAATCTTAATAATACTCTGTTTTATGTCTATCCTTGGATGAGTTATATTAATTTATTTTAAATGTTAATCATGAGTTTCGTATAAGAAGAAGAAAGAGAGCTGAGCGGAAGGAATATGACCGGCGACCGGAAACGGAATTCAATTAGTTTAAAGAACACGTTTGTATCTTGTAAATCTAAATACGTTGGCCTAATGTAACGGATTTTTGGAATTATTATATTTAAAAAGCTTAACCTTGAAAAGATAACCTAGTTAAGAAGCAATAATAAAATTGGAGGCGTGGCCAGCCTTATGTCATCTTCAAAACTGAACCTAGACTGAGTCGAAGCTACGCGAAGGCTAGCCCAGCGACACCGCTCCATTAAGCTTCCAGAGGCGGTACACTTATATTAAGAGCATTAAATTCGGTTTTGAATGCGCTCTTCGCTCCGCATTCGGTGACCACGTGGCCGTAACGTCGATTAATAATCTTGTCTTTATTAAACCATATGACTTAACGAAACACTGTTTTATGTTTTTATTCTTTGATGCGTTTTATTACTTTTCAGAACGTGCTTTTTTATTACCAATTCTCAGCAGAACTGATGTGAAAGATGTATTAGTTAGGTTATACAAAGTGCTTTTCTCGTGATCAATTCACAAAATTTGAAAGGTATAATATCTTAGCATCATAGTATTATATATTTTTTTTAAATCTGCGATTTTTTACGTTACGAAATCCACAGGAGTAAAACCGCTGAAAAAACTAGTTCATATTTAAAATAATTTCATTATTGCAGCATAGCCACCGGACCAACATATTTAAGTAATTAGGATTATGACCTATTCTTCCCGTCAGTGGTCTATCTACTCACCTCGTAAAGGCTACCGCGGTTTCGAAACTCTATCGTTTCATCTTCAGGCCGTGATACAAAATGTAAATCCCTCTGTCGAGGTAGTCACAAAGTCAAACAAAACATTAAATTTTCTTGACCTATCCATTTCAAAAGTGAACAATAGTTTCAAATACAGTGTTTATAGGAAACCTACCACAACCAGCCAAACAATGCATCCCACCATCCGTACAATATAAAAATGGCAGCTTACAATAGTTTGGTACACAGGTTAATTTCACTCCCTATGGACAAAGGAAGCTATGGAAATGAAGTGAACATCATTAAGTGCATAGCTGTTTCTAATGGATATAAAAGCTAAATTGTTGATAGGCTTATTGCCAACACAAAAACAAAAATAAAAAAATCATTCCTGATAAATAAACGTACATCTCCACGGAATATGGTTCAACTTTAAGCCACACTCTAAAAAAAGAATTAGCCAAAGAAAATATAAATGTCTCTTTCAGAACAAGTAACAAGTTATCAACATTATTAAAGAAGCCAGTTGCCAATACAAGTGGAGATAACTTTGAAAAACTGGCATATACAAAATGAAATGTAGTGATTGCCTAAGCTTCTATATCGGTCAGACATCTCGCTCATAAATTCGAAGACATCCATACCAACATGGAAATATTACATTTGTGTCATAAAAGTAGTTATATGGATGCGATTGAAGAGTTTGAGATTTAAAAGAGCAAAAAATCAAACCCCTAGAACATCCTCAATGAAAAACTTGCATTTAAATCAAATGTAATATATGACATGACTAAGGATAAGTGATTTGAATAAATAACATAAACCAACAGATGCACCGTAACTGATAACACTGACGGGCGCGCTACTACAGATGAAGACTCCGCAGTTCGGAATGTAACGACATACGAGTCGCACGTATCGTTTGGCCCCAAATTTCATCGTACATATTTTAATCGTGTAATTGTGCTCAGTGTATGTGATGTATGTTTTAATGTTTTGTTTGACTTTGTGACGACCTCGATAGAGGGATTTAACATTCTGTATCACGGCCTGAAGATGAAACGATAGAGTTTCGAAACCGCGGTAGCCTTTACGAGGTGAATAGATAGACCACTGACGGGAAGAATAGGTCATAATCCTAATTACTAAAATAATTTACTGAAAATTAACAAAACGTCTTCATGTGCATTGCACCATTATAATATTGTTATACAACGATAAATAAAAAATATTTGTTAGTACCATCAGCATATACAGCAAAGATATAACTTCTAATAGCTGACTGTAAAGAGCAGGTACTTAGTTATGTAGTTAATAATGCACGGTGAATATTACCGTACGTTTTGGTGTATTATGAAGCACTTTGGAATTTAATCAAGTCTCAGGTGTCGGGAATGAGCTTCGCAAAACAAAAACTGGTTACGACTTCTAAGAGTAGCGTGTTTTAATAAAAAACAACGGAATTATGCACAGATAGTTTGTTACGAAATTAAAATAAATGTGCTCACTTGAAACATTTTCTTACGACTGCAGGTAATGATTCCGTAAAGTGATCACGTACTTTAAAGGCATTAAAATATTTCAAAAAGGTAATATGTAAATTTCATAAGTAATTGTTTTACATTAAAACTCATTTCATTGAAGAAGAATATTGAATATTTTTTTATAATATATGTTTATAATATATTTTATTAATTTTTAATTAAAATATGTTCAGTTGATTTTCAGGAATTGAGTAAACGTTTTTGAATACGTTTTTTCGATACCTTAACACAAAGGATTTGTCAAATTTTATTTAACTGAATTAAAATACTGATAATTGAAGTACTAAATCAAATTCAAAACCAATTCTGAAAAATGTAATTTAAGGCTTGTTTTATTTTAAAATTCATTAAACATTCAGATGTGTACATGAAGAAATATTTTCCGCATGCAATTTTATCTGTCTATTTGGTAAATCTCTATCATTGTGTCTGTACATTTAGATGAACCTACTTTTTTTTACTTCAGTGTCCTTAAATTTTGTTTTCCTTTTTTATGCTTTACGCTAGACTAATGAGGACGAGAGATTGGCTTTAACGCAAACGGTGAAGAATACGGCAGTAACTGCAGTGTCGAACTACGACCTTGAGGTGTGCAGGTTCAGAGATGCAGACCTGATTAGATGCAGGTGCAGAGATGCACCTGAGTAGGTGATTTTTTTCAATCACCTAACCTGAAGTGTTGTCCGTAAAACGAATAATATACCTATATCACGATACCATTTTGTTAAAAATCTGTTTACTTTGTATAGTGTAAAATAAAAAATGCTACCAACCCTAAAGTGCAAAAAAAACTATTGCAATACTCTTGAATTGCTTTAGACCGAACGAACAACTCAAATGTTGGAAATACTGTTTTTTCAAATTTTCATATTGATTGTATCACCTTAAAATGATGCGCACTTTTATTGAATAAAAAAAAAAACAGATGTGGAACTTTAATAGATTATTTCCTTTCAATGTTTGTTGGCTAACAAAAACTATACGCCAAGAATACACGGTGAAACAGGATTATAAAAGTTTAAATGCAGGGATGAATAATTCATATTGTATTATACAATCCTCGACATCACTTATTCATACAGCGCAGTTACAGTACAGCGTACAGCACAGTACAGTATATATTTACATCAAGGCGTGTTGCTCAGCCCATAGATTCGTCATACACTAACTCTGTGTCTGTGGAAATGTCTGTCAGATCCAATTAGTTGTCTTATTTTTCTTTTTCTTCTTCTTCTTCTCCTTCTATTTCTCCACCTACTATTCCTTCTCCTCCTTCTCATCCTTCTTCTTCTCCTACTCCTCCTCCTTATTATCTTACTTCTCTTGATCTTCTTCCTACTCCTCCTCCTACTACTACTACTACTACTGCTACTACTTTCTCTCCTCCTCTCTTCCTCTCTTCCTTCTAATTCTACTCCTCCTCCATCTCCTACTCTTTTTCCTTCTTCTTCAGGTTCTCTTTTTTCTTATTCTCCTCCTTCTACGCCTCTTCCTCTTCCTCCTCTTTCTCCTTCTCTTTCTTCTACAGTTACTCCCATTCCTTCTCCTCCTCTTTCTACTCCTTCTTAATTCCTTGTACTTCTCTTTCTCCTCCTCCTCTTTCTGCTCCTTGTTAATTCCTTGTACTTCTCCTACTCCTCCTCCTTTTTCTACTTCTTCTTCTTCTTCTTCTTCTCCTAATCCTTATCCTCCTACTTCTCTTTACTTTTCTCTTCCTTCTCCTTCTTTTCCTCCTTCTCCTCCTGCTCCTCCATTTCCTCCTGTTATTTTTCCTACTCCTCCTTTTCTCTTCCTACTCCTTCCCTACTCCTCGTACTTCTCCTACTTCTTCTTCTTCGCCTCTTTCTCTTTCTCCACCTTCTCCTCCTCCTTCTCCTTATCCTCCTACTTCTCTTTATCTTCCTGCTCCTCCTCGTCGTACTCCTACTCTTCCTCCATCTTCTTCTCTTCCTTCTACTCCCCTTAATTCTTCTTCTGGTTCTCTTTTTTCTCCCCTTCTCCTCCTCCTCTCCTCCTTTTTCTCTCCTTCTCCTCCTTCTCTTCCTCCTTTTTCTCTTCTTCTCTTTCTTCTCCTCCTCTTTCTCTCTCTCCTCCTCCTTCTTCCTCTTCCTACTCCTTCTCTATTCATCGTAATCTCTTATTCCTCCTCTTCCTTCTACTTCTTTTTCTTCTTTTTATTATTTTTTCTTTTCCTCCTCCTCCTTTTCTTCCCTCTCTGGTTCCAAGAGTTGTGCTCATCTACCATTGTATGTTCCGGTGGTATGGAACTCTCCGATTCCAATAGTTACTCGCATCTACCATGGTCTGTTTCGGACACTTGACCTACTATGAGTCAAGACCCTCCATTTGCAACAGTTGTGTGTAAGGACTACGATTTTACCCTTGTGAATTACTACGTGCAATGCTCTACAGCATAACCTACCACGTATATGCTACCACGTAACCTAGAGAAACGAAGTAAACTATATAAGAGAGACGACACTCGTGTTTTACCTGCCGCTTGCAGTAATGTCCTCTATTATGTTGAAAGAGATTTAATAACCGTAAACAATACATCAACCAGGTTGCACAGTCCCATGATTGTACTTCTCGAGAAGTCCAATAGTGTGAGATAAGGAACCTCGTGCTTAATTCGGAGTTACTAAATACAGGCTGTGTAGTGGCGGTTTATTTTGCTGCCACTCACGATGTTTATCTGAGACAGTTACGTCGTGCAATGAAAGCTCTGTTAAATTTACTGCCTCAATTTACTGGCTCCGGGTCTCTGTTTAATTTTAGTAAGTATCTCTCCATCAAACCTTTGAATAAAACGAAGTCTGCATCTCACAACGTGGATTCAGAACTGCGCGTTTTAAAATTAAAAGCTAAGTCGTGTATATTCTTTCTATGACTTACTTCTCAATGGTTGCTATCTAGAAAATATTGAATAAACCTAAAAACTATTCGGTAACTAGTTTAAACTGAATTACGTTTATCTATTGAAACGTTTTTCAAATTATTCGGTTATACTTCAAACTGTTTTCGATTTAAGTAAAGAAGGGAAAATTGAAATGTATGCGTTTACTAGATAGATAGTTGGTATAGAAAATTAGACGACAAGGATTGTTAGAGGGGCCTTCGAAATAGAAAAACAAGGCTAACTACATAGTAAGAGTGACGCCTCGTTATTAACCTGCAGTTTAAAACACTCTTTCAATTGTGTTCGAAATGCAATCGTGCCTCAGCCGGGCTAATGTTCTGACCGATCTATGTCAGCTTAAGCCAGCACACACTATCTATTTGTATCATACAGAGGTTATAAAAGCAGTAATCAAGTAGAAAGACCAACATGATAAAACTTATGTTCTAGTTGTATGTTTAGGTTTTTAATTTAAGAACTTTAAATTAAGAGTTGAACCACACTCTTGAAACGTTGGGCAAATTCAGCGCTCACTGACTGACTGTTCACTGTATCTCAAGAACCACAGGGTCTACAAAGTTGCAATTTCGCATGGGGGCTCCACTTACACCAATTAGATGAGCAGTAAGACAGAATTTTAACCTGTAGAAGAGAACATGAAAATACCTGTTTTTCAATTTTATGTGAGTTTGGCTTAACACATTCCAGGAAAACTTACTTTCACAGAACGTTTCCGGACTGTGTTTAATGAACTTTTTCTTTATTTCTAATTAGGAAAATGAGTGTTTTATCTTTTATTCAGGCCTACTGTTCTTTAATTGTTTTCATAAATTCCATTGATGTAAGAAAATACATTATTCTTTGGTCTGTACGACAGAATATCTAAGTGAGCGGAGTGATAGAGCACTCCGATTATGTTTATTTGCACCATTTGGACGTCGCAAAATGAAATAAATTTGCAGCTGCTAGCTTAGGGAGCAGTCTTGAAAAAGTAAAGAAATTAAGGCAGCAGGCCGAAAGCGCGTCTGTTAACACGCGACAATATTTTAAACTATAAATGACTAAACAGCTTAAAATAACGTTCTGCTGGAGTCAGGGGCAGGGTAGGCAATTAAGATACACTATTGTAGGTCACGTGGTACTGTAAAGAAGACCAGACATTAACAGTGCAGTATTATTTATAGTTTTTAGCTTTATTAATGGCAATCACAACGTATTTCTGTAAATAGTTTTGTCTTTTCAGTCAATGATACACAAGTTCAGTGACCGCGTCAACAATGATACACAAGTAAATACAGACCATGACCTGTTTACAGCCATTGGAATTTTGTTAGGGGAAGAGAGGACTTACAAGTAGACCTCATAAAAGAGTCGTTAAAACCCGTGACTTAAGTTGCACTGCGTATTGCTAGCACAATTATAATGAGAAGATGCAAACGTAGCGATTGTAGCGATCCAAAAAGTCCGGCCGCTTAGTAAACGGCCCGAGAAATTCTCACGCACGTAGAAGAATTCCCATCAAGCTTCCTCCAACAGTCCAGAGACACAGAGTCTGTCAATCTTAGTCTACAAACTATTACTACTCAGGTAAATGAGGGAGCTATAACGAGAGAATGGGAGCTCGACCTCTCACTCGCACATATTTCTCTCTATGCCACTGACCGTTTTCTAAGCGGATGACCTATAGCAGACAGGCAGACTGCGTTTGTCACTGGACTGTTCGAGAGAGCTGGAGGGGAAGTCTCCTACAGAAATTTTCGCACAGGCCGTTTTCTAAGCGGTAGGTTTACCGTAGCCATAGAAACACAAATTATAACAAATTCCCTAATAAGCAGTAATATTAAATTAACAAGAGAATGTGTTTAAATGCTGAGCAGGCCTAATGTAACATAAAGACAATATTTTAATAACAATACCGTGTGTAATGGCACTGAAGAACGCTTACTGACACAATTCGCCGTTCCGATTGTAAAGGCACTAGCGATGATAATAAGCGAGCTTGGTTTTATTCGTTAAACTTGAAAATAATAACAAACACGTTTTTTCTGTAAAATATACGTGTGTATAAAAAGTGCATTGTTACGTGTGACAAAAGGATCAGCTTAATTTATGTAGTGTGACCGGAGCCATTGTTTTGTTTTACAATAGAGGCGGTCACCCAGGCGAAGTTAACGCGGAAAGGAAAAGCAGAAAATATTGTTTCAGTGTTGTTACCTTCTGCCTTTATGTTTTCTTTTATATTTATAACTGCTGACATAACCCAGTAAACCCTTTACTGTTTTTAAAGTTGTTATTTTGTAACAGAATAATGAGGCCGGGCGGAACGTATTTGCGCTGAGCGGAGCGAAATACGCATTCAAAACCTAACCTATTGTTTTTTATTGTAAGTGCGGTCACTGAAAGCGTCAGTCGGCGTCGCTGAGCTCCGCTCCGCGTAGCTTCAACTGTATCCAATCAAAGACTTTAAGACATTAACGCCAATTTCGAACCTATGACCTTAAAGTGTGCAAGTTCGGAGATGTAGCATACTGACCGGTGATTCAACTATCTCGGATACACCGGTTTCCTATATCAACTGCCTTTAACGATCCCTCAAAAACGTATATAGAAGTCAGTTTTGGCGATTATCTCAAGATACATTTTGTAACGCTAATTCGCTAATTTAATTGAAACAAGAGCGAAAATACCTTTCCGTTTTTTTTCTTAATGTTTGTGTTCTTCATTTTCTATTTTATGCCTACGCTGTGAATAAAGTATATTTACACCATACATCTAGAAATGTTTTTCCCTGCTAAAAACCAAGGTCACCATCGCTGTTACGCCAAATTTATAATGTATAAAAAACACAACAAAAAATTTTAAAAATTGGAAGTATTATAGAAAAAAATAATAAATGAAAAAAGAAAACAAAATATATATGGCAACTATAAATGTGTACCTAAAACTACTTAACTATATATATATATATATATATATATATATATATATATATTAAATATATATATATCTTAAAAGACCTAAGGATAACACAGAAATTGCGTGCCTAGCTCTTGCAGATGACCTAGCCATACTCACAGATAATGAAACAACAGCGATTAAACAGATAGAAGTCCTAAAGGAATGTGCAGAGAGGGTCGGTCTATAGATCTCCTTTCAAAAAACCGAATTCTTCTGTTCAAAATTAAATATTCAAGAACTAACACAAAATATGGTAAGATAAACAGAGTCAAGCACTTCAAATATCTGGGAGAAATTCTTGAACCCACAGGTGGCGAGAAGGCTGCGCAAAGGGTTCGGCTACTGAGAATGAAGAGGGCTCTTGTTATAACGCGTGATATCTACAATAAGAGATGTATGTCGACGCACACAAAAATCAGACACTACAACACAGTCATAAAACAGGAGGTATTATACACAAGCGAGGCGCTAGCACTCCACACAAAAGCTACCATGGAAGACATTTTGAAGGAAGAACGCAAAATCTTGAGGAAGATCCTTGGCCCGAGATTAACAGAAGACGGATACAGGTTGCACTCCCGGAAGACCACAAAGAAGATATCGAACCTGGCAGCAGATATCAGAAGAAGGAGGCTTCAATTCTATGGACACATCAGTAGACTCCCAACAACGAGACTTGCCAACAGAATCCTTAAGTATATACAAAGAGTCAAATCAACAACGTCGTGGATCACACAAGTCAGAATAGACCTACATGACGCAGAAATAAATTCAACAGGCATTGAAGACAGGAACGCATACAGGAGAAAGATGCTCGGTTGGAAGATCCCAGAGAATGAAATCCTAAAGAGAGCAGAGGTAAAATGGACGGACGAGCGGAAGAGGATCCATGGGGACAGGATGAGGGAGGTGTGGAGGATTAGAAGGAACAAGACACGAGTCGGAGTGCTTTGCGTGATCCAACAGGGTCTATACGCAAATAATAATAATAATATATATTAAAAATTAAAAATATACAAATTTATAGTAAGGCTATAAATTAATCTTACAATAACAAAAAAATAAATTTAAAAACACCCCATACATCTAGAAAGTTTAAGTTATGTTTCGGTTTTTAAGATATTGTATTTTAATTCACTTGAAACAGAAACTGAAACGAGACGACGTGCTGAGGCAAACATAAACTGTTGCAGATGCCACAATAAATAGTACTTAGCAATTGCTACCCTTTTGTAAAACTGTAAAACTTTAAACTTAACCCTGTCTCTGTAGTATTTATAAGCACTTGAAGCGTTAAGATAGATGAGAGTAATAATAAGATTTATGTTTACTAAACAGCTGACTTTTGATTGCTATTTTTTTTACTTTTAGACAATTTTACTTACATTGTTTCAGACTGACAAAATTACACCTGCCACAGTGGAGAGCGTTCCATGACGGTCGAACATGTACCTGTGAAACAAAACATATCATCTTAAAAAAAATTATTTATAGTAGTTTTAATTTGTTACCGGAATGTTGTTTCTATTACCATAGATACAACAAAGTTGTAATAAATGTTTGCAACAGCAAGGACCCGGCGTATCCGTCTGTAGTTTCGGTAACGTTCCTTTTTTATATACAACCGATTACAGCAACATTTCACGAAAATGATTTTTGTAGCGGCCCAAATCCAGGACAATTACAGGGGGTTGACGACAAAAGTTATTTAAGGGCAGTTAATGGGTAAGTTTTAAGGGTAAAATATTAAATTTTGTATTAATCTAATAGGCTACTTGATACACAAACAAAGTATTACCTATTGAGTGTGTGTGTGTGTATATATATATATATATATATATATATATATATATATATATATACACTAGGATTTTGAAGAGGATTCAAGGTGGGTAGCTCCTTCAAGTGGTTACTTCCAGATTCCTCATTGAAGTGCTTGCAAATGATTGCACTTTGTTAATTCTCTTTCAATTTTTTTTCTCTTACCCTTTATTACGGAGATTTTGCTCAATTTGGCCAACGTTTTTGTTGTGAATTGAGACCTCGCTCATTATATTTTACATTCTTACTTATTGGAACTAATTTATAAGTAACTAAGGAAATGAGGTACACTGGGAGGTCACCAGGACTCCGTTTGATACACAATGAGGCCGGTGTCATTTATTCCATGACCACGGCTCGCTTTACACTTTAGAGTTAGCGAAGATATGTAGAGTAATGAAAGTGTGTCTTGCATATATGCGCGAGAGTAGTATGAGCTATAGGTACGGTGGGATTGCTGAACAAATCAGCTGCCTCCGCCGGAAAACGGAGCACTTACGTAAACATGCACTACTTAACTAGTAATGAGTGATTAGCGCGATCTAGTGTTTTCCGTGGCAGTGAACACAACACGGATGTTAGGTGATGTATTCTTGAATTAGCTTTTTAACTATTAAAGCCCCGCAGGGGTGCTGGCTAGCTGCACCTATTGAGAGGATTTAGACGTCCCTCGCTGTACCCGAGTCTAACACACAACTACAATTGCAACATTACACTTACGACTTTACACTCACACTTACATTTAGTGAGGCAATAATAGCCTCAATGTGCTTTTCGCCTTAAAATAACAAAAAAAATTAACTATTAAAATTAATTACTCATCAAAATCCAACAGTTTCAAAATGGCGGTCATTCTAACTTTTAAAAAAATATGTTTTTATCTGATTTCGTACCTTAATGAGCGTCCCCGTATTAGTTTGCGTAATCCACTGAACTAAATAATTGAACTTTGCGACGGTCAGGGTTCGTTTGGTATTTTTAGTATAATTTAAAAGTTTAAATTGCTTAAATAGGTATGCAAATTTCAATGCTAATAAATGAAAAAATTACTTTCAGCAATTAATTTTCACCACGTCAGCGAGACAGCTGCGTGCAACGGTTATTTCTACATTTAGCCTAACCGAAGGTGTTAACAAGGTTTTAATTTTTACAACTGACACATTCGCATTACTGACAATCGGAAAACGAAATTATAATGTACATTTTTTGTTTGAAGCCGAAAAAACATTTTAGATTCTAAAAACACAAATCCATTTTTAAAAGTTCCCGCTTGAAACGTAACGGCAATCTATCGGAACGTGTGAAACAAAAGTTAGACAATTTTCTTTCCTCCAGCGCTAAAACTCCCGGGATAAAGCCTCGTTCCCGCTCGGCCAGACTTCTTCAGTGTGACTTTTATCAGCAGCGCCGGTCTGCAGCCGTTTGGGTAAGCCTCTTCCGTAAATCACTTCTGAGTGCAAATCCTCTGTTTTATTTGTTACCGCCTGGCCTACTTTACGCACTCGGCATTATGAGGACATCAAATCAACGAAGCTGTCTTCGCGTTTATAAAAAATATACTAGATTAAATACAAATCTTACTTCCATTAGATAGCGACTGTAATCAGTGTTTAGCGTGTAAAAAGTTTGTAAACGCAATTCTAAAGGGAAGTATAAAGTGTCCCCGTAAGAGTGCAGCACAATGCAGGCATATGTGACAAATAATACATTTGTGTGCGAAAACAGCTGATTGCTAAAAAAACATTGTTGTATCCAAGTCAAATAATTAGTTGATCCAATCAGTCTCTAAAGTAGAATCAGTAAGACTATCTAGGCCAGTTCTAATATGTAAATGTTATTAAATAAAAGACTCTGCTTTTACTAAACAGTAAATACTGTAGCCTAATTTAGGTATGTATCATAAAACCCTGTTACAACAATTCATTTGTAAATATTTCAGTAAGTTACAATGTAAGAATTTAGTAATTAATTTTATAGATGAAAGTTTTAAATACGAAAGTAGAAAAAAGTAAGGCCTATTGTGTTAATTAGTCTAATTACAATGAATGACATTGCTTTATTAACAGTTTTTTTTTATTTTAAGGCGAAAAGCACATTCAGGCAATTATCGCCTCCCTAAATGTAAGTGTGAGTGTAAAGTGTTAAAGTCGTAAGTGTAGTGTTGTAAGTGTAAGTGTGTGTTAGACTCGGGTACCGCGAGGGACGTATAAATCCTCTCAATAGGGCAGCTAGTCTGCAACCCCCTGCAGGTTTATTAACAGGTCATGCAATAATTAAATATAACTATAACGTCTATTATATTGACAAGAAATAGTAGGCCTACATGGTTTTGCAACGATTTTACTCAGGAAGGACACTGTTTATACAGAGATGCTGTAACATTGTATATTATTCGTTTCCTTTTTCCATTAACTGCGAAGGTCACACGGGCCTAATGGTCAAGTTTTGTAAACAATTTCAATAGTTCTGAATAAGTTTTACAAGTAATCACTAAAGAACGCAAACAAAAATTTTAGAATATTATACGGAAAAACGTGTTGACATTTTTTACTCAAATCTTTTTCTGTGTATAAAATAAAAAAGTTTTTTTGTGTTTAACGTCCGACTATTGTGCACACTTGGGCTAATGCAGACGATGGCATGATTTATAGTGTATGAAAATGCCAAGCCCTGGCCGGGAATCGAACCAGGGTCCTCGGGGTGAAAGCCCAGTACGCTATCACCTAGACCACCGTGGCGGCTAAAAAAAGGTCTTAATAGATTTGTTAGGTTTTAAAAAATTGCCAAAATAAGAACAAATATCATCGTATTTTCTCCAAATTATTAAGGCCATTACTGTATATTGTTTGACACTAACAAAGCTGTGAATTTGCCAAACAATTCTGTCATCCATCAGCTGACAGTTAAACAAGACGAAGGTCTACGCAATTTACGAATAAGACAATGGTTGCCATGGATACATACATTGACTAAACAATAGCGCCACTCAACCTGTTTTCGTATACGATAATGTTATATTTGTTCTATTATTAACAAATAAGATTCTTGTAATCTTTTAAAAAAAGTCTAATATAAATAGGTGTTTATTTGAAACACTGTAGCCAACCTTCTAAATCTAATTTTACAAATAATAACAGCTAAGAAGAGGGAAATTACTATAATTATTGAACTTGTTCATAATACTATTACATCCTCATGTCACTGATGATTCTTTATGTTATTGAAAATAAATATATTTTCAATTTGACAACTATTTGCAGATATAGATTTTTGTTGAATCTGTAGGCAAGACGTAAGAACTAGGATGTTTATAATGCAGCAATGAAACAGTTCTGTTGTTTGCTGAACAAAATGTAAACAAAGCTGCAGAACTGGAATAATAGAGACATTACCGGTACTAAAATATGTAGTTTCACTATCAACATAACCTTATTAACTACTTAGTAGCTTAATTCCGATCTTTGGTTTGGTCATGTATTTGCAGTGTGCCACTTTGTAATGTTCCTGTAAAATACAGTGCGTCTTAGAATCAATGGAATACAGTATTGTTAGGATTTTTAAAAAATGTTAATTTTTAGTTACTAGTCTTAAATATTATAATGAAGTCAACAGCCAAAGAATGAACACTATTGACAAAGACAGGCAAAATTACGAAACTGCTGACATACTGCCTGTTGCAATAAGCAACAAGGTATGTAGAACAGCAGTTGAAATAAAAGCTTGGGGAAGAAGTAGGGTGGGGCAGTCGATTCCGGGGGAAATGGAACGTCGGTATACTCCGGGGGACGGTCGATTCTGTGGAGATCCGAAGGGCTGTACGTCGGGACGCACTACGGGAGAGCATTCCAGCCAGGCGGTGCTGGGAAGTGGCGAATCGGCGGTAAATATAAGTAGACAAAATATGCGTACACTTCTTCCCCTTTTTACTTTTGGTTTGAATACGTTAGGATATATTTTGGGGGGGCAATTTTGAAGAATAATACAGTAGTGTTCATTCTTGGGGTTGTCATCAACCGTAGTTGTATCCGTTACAAGATATATGTAATGTAATACATTTAAATATATTAAAGGTTTTTTTGCACAACTGATAGTTAATTCTTTGGAGGACCCGAGCAGTAGAAACCCCAAACACCTAACAGTATTATACTCAGGAATATAGAAGTGTTTACTAAAAACCTGTACTCTACCTGTACATATGTACCGAAAAACCAAGAGGCTTGTAACAAATGTGTTTTTTATCTACAAACTACATACTAGTTGCTAACAAAGAACCATGTAATTAGTTTCTAAGAAGTACCAGTTAATAAGAAGTATAATAGTTACTAGGAAATACTACTTTATAAGATGTACTAGTAACTTAAAATAACTAGTTCATAAGAAGTACTAGATCATAAGAAGTACTAGTTAATAAGAATTACTAGTTACTAAGAAGTACCAGTTAATAAGAAGTATAAGCCTACTAGTTACTGGGAAATACTAGTTTATAAGAAGTACTAGTTACTAAAAATAACTAGTTCATAAGAAGTACTAGTTACTAAGAAGTAAGTACTAGTTACTAAGAAGTATAGTTACTAAAAATAACTAGTTCATAAAAGTACTAGTTACTAACAAGTAAGTACTAGTTACTAAGAAGTACTAATTACTAAGAAGTACTAGTTACTAAAAATAACTAGTTCATAAGAAGTACTATTTACTAAGAAGTTTTTTTTGTGTTTAACGTCCGAATATTGTGCACACTTGGGCTAATGTAGACGACGGGATGATTTATAGCGTATGAAAATGCCAAGCCCTGGCCGGGAATCGAACCCGGGTCCTTGGTGTGAAAGCCCAGTACGCTATAAACTAGACCACCGAGGCGGCTACTAAGAAGTAAGTACTAGTTACTAAGAAGTACTAGTCAATAAGAAGTACTAGATCATAAGAAGTACTAGTTACTAAGCTACTAAGAAGTACTAGTTACTAAGTTACTAGTTACTAAGAAGTACTAGTCAATAAGAAGTACTAGATCATAAGAAGTACTAGTTACTAAGAATTACTAGTTACTAAGAAGTACTAATTAATAAGAAGTTTTAGTTACTAAGTACTAGTAAATAAGAAGTACTATTTACTAAGAAGTATTAGTTGCTAACTACTAGTAAATAAGAAGTAATAGTTACTAAAAAGAACTTAGTTCATAAGAAGTACTGCTTACTAAGATGTACTGGTTTACTAAGAAGTACTAGTTAATAAGAAGTACTAGTAAATAATAAGTACTAGTTAATAAGGAGTACTAGTTAATAAGAAGTACTGGTTACTAAGAAGTACTAGTAAATAAGAAGTAACAATTACTAAAAAGAACTTAGTTCATAAGAAGTACTGGTTACTAAGAAGTACTAGTTAATAAGAACAGTTTCCCTTGTCAAACAGCTTTGTACCAAGATATTTTATTTATATTAACAATGCAGGGAAGACAATACAAGGAACTAAGCTCTGATATGACAGCGGTTGCTTTGTTTGCTAATGTACCTTA
>CM040188.1:4017500-4107500 GCA_022606455.1 Callitettix versicolor | reverse complement strand
TTATTCCTGAAGGTTTGTTTCAATGATTTTTTGAAATAACTGCATTCTTTTCCGATGTCTGTATTACCATTATACAGTAAAAGCAATAATTAAAAGGATTGAAATCTGGGTCAAAATAGTTGACAAGAATTCACTTGCGAACTTTCCTATTGTATGAACCTTTTTTTGGATTCTATTCTGAGAGATTACCTGAAAAAGTTAAAACTTAAATACCAGTGCATCTTCAGACCTTAATAATCTTGCTGAAAGAGTATTTTCCTGCTCCAGATCCAAACAAATCCATCCATTAGAAATCCACTCACCAGCACAAGCAAAACTGAAGACCTAAATTTGACTGAAGCAGAGCAAGGTCAACATATATATTTGTGAGAAAATTAATGGAATGCTTAAAATGCATTTAATAATGAAAAAGTACTAGAGTTCTGGTTGATTGTGTAACAAGACCATAAGGAGTTATCACTGAAAACACAGGAACCCTTAACACTACTTTGTACAGCCTACACATGCGAACACTGATCACGCTTTCTCGCCTCACGTAACGGTAATTTCTATGTAAATGTTTCCAAACTGCGGCCCCAATATTGAAGGAATTTTGGAGAAAAAAGACGGATTTCTCCTTCTACGCTGAATAAAATACTCGATATTTACGTTCATAGTATTTTATTATTGCAAGTGCTTTTGTCACAAAATATTTGCTTTGTAAAATAAAACTAGTTCATGTTTATAGTTTATACAACTTTGGAAATTATTTTTCTCCAAGCATTTCACCTTTACTTGGGTACACCCATTATTAACACATGTTATAGTTAAGATAACGGAATATCAAAGATGTGATTTTAATTTAAACACATGTTCAGTTGTCCTTGATGGTTTTATTCATTTACTTGGGGGCCCGCGAGTGGTATTTGAAGAACCACTGATTCAGATTATATTCTTGTTAATTTTCGAAGGTTTATGACAAATTAAAGATCCTTTACACCAATCAAAGTACCGAGATGTTAGTGAAATTTATCTACATTAACTTCATTGAAATCGCTTAATGAATTAGTCTACATCAATGCCAGCAAACGGATAAAAATCCACGAAAACACTTTTTTCGAAATCTCAAAACGGATATATCCATTAATAATCGCGGCACGCAACTGACTCGCTGACGTGATGATTGAAGCGAATTTCCAAAAGTTTTTTTTTAACTCTGATTTTACCATCATGAACGGCATTAAAATCTACGTGTATTTGAAAATTCAAAACGCTAATTTATGTAGCTTTTAACGCTAATCACGATAGTAAACTAATAGAAACTAAAAAATATATTTTTTTTAATTTCAAAGCTATTTTGAAGCTGTTTAACGATACTCCTTGGTTAGCAAATTGTTCAAGCTATTACCATAAATCGATTTTTACGTCTAGTTTAAATCAAAGCGAACTAAAATTGCGATTACGAACGGACTGACACACAAGTAAATATTTTAACGACTCTTCTCCGAGGGATCTCTGTTCATTTCAAGGTCACGAGTCTGAGGCTTTCACACATTCACTGGAAATTTGCTAAAAATAATTTTTCATGATCACAACAGCTCGCACGACGTGCACTGCGGCCTGACAAGTTCACGGTTACTCTGCGACGAACAGACACGTAATTGCATTACAACTTTGATCACGTAGCTACTGAAGACTTTAATTAATTATAACTCGGTTCTAGTTGAAGTTGTGTTTGTTTACAGGCGGACAGACGAAACACAATTATATTCAGTGCGGATAGCGGTGTTCCGTATGAGTTTAGAGTTGAGTGGTTGTCTGGTAACGCTTGAGCCAAGCTGTTCCTATTCTATTCCTCTCCCACGACAAGGCAATTTCCTTCTTCGCCCTTTATTACAGATATGACGTCACTTAGTTTCGGATTAATGACATTTTTAGTGTGTACACCTTATGTTGAAGCCTTCACTCGAACTACTGACAATCGTTAAAGTCCCTACCCACTGTACCATTGTATGTACTAGAACGCTAACCATTATGAGAGATATGTGAGCTTATGTTGGCATCTTGCGGCAAAGTGTTCAACTAAAGTTGAATAGATAATAGTTCTGTCTCTTTTCTCTATTTACTGCCCTTCTCCTTGCAGCATTCAGCGTTCTTAGCGGCGAATGGTTCAATTACTTGGTATTGTGCATACCTTATGTTGAAGCCTTCAATCGAACTACTGTCAATCAAAGTCCCTACCCACTGTACCATTGTATGTACTAGAACGCTAACCATTATGAGAGATATGTGAGCTTATGTTGGCATCTTGCGGCAAAGTGTTCAACTAAAGTTGAATAGATAATAGTTCTGTCTCTTTTCTCTATTTACTGCCCTTCTCCTTGCAGCATTCAGCGTTCCTAGCGGCGAATGGTTCAATTACTTGGTATTGTGCATACCTTATGTTGAAGCCTTCAATCGAACTACTGTCAATCAAAGTCCCTACCCACTGTACCATTGTATGTATTAGAACGCTAACCATTATGAGAGATATGTGAGCTTATGTTGGCATCTTGCGGCAAAGTGTTCAACTAAAGTTGAATAGATAATAGTTCTGTCTCTTTTCTCTATTTACTGCCCTTCTCCTTGCAGCATTCAGCGTTCCTAGCGGCGAATAGTTCAATTACTTGGACTTCAGCCACTGATATCGAGCACGCTCTTTATAACGGTGGCTGTACTTCAAGTCCGTTTATATTCGATGACTGTACACATTGTACTGTAGCGGAACAGTCATACCTCACGATGTCTCCAGACTGAACGCTAGTCGGACTAGCAAGCTTTTTCCGTTACCTTCACTTCTGTCGGTACAATGAATGGTGTGATTGTGCACGAAGTCTTCTCGAGCAATGTCGAGTCAATTGCAATGAACTTACAAGTATCTTGTTAGAAGACCAATAAACGGAAAAGGAAAATTTGTGCAAAAAACTGGCTTCGGAAAAATCCAAATAGAGAAATTTTCAATGCTATTAACGATATCGATTTTTACGTCAAGTTTGAATCGAATCAAGGTTACGACTCTAGAGTGTTGCAATGATGGCCGCTCCAATAGTTCATTTTCCAGTTAAAAAGCACAACAAAAACTTAGAAACCTATATTTTCGCAAAAGGGAGTAAAACCACCGCAAAACATTTCATGTAACATTCGCTCAATATAACATTTTTAGTAGCATTTATTTTACAATTAATACAGATTCTTTATACACAAGGACAAATCTTTTAAATTTAAAAAAACAATTTGCAAATTCTTGTAGACGAAATAGTACGCCCCCAAATACACACACACACACACACACACACACACACACACACACACACACACACACACACACACACACACACACACATTTTTATCAAGCAATATCTTTTCTTTAAATAAAAAACTACCACCGAAAAATGTCATCAACACACTTATACGAACACTTGAAAAATTAACAATATTAAAAAATTCCAAACACAAATAAAAACCGTTACTTATAAAACTCGCTTTTAACGTCCTTTGATGGTCCGTGTATTACATTCATTAATGATCAATAATTGATACCAAATAATTAATTAATTTCCGATAAGCCCTATTAGCAACCAAATTAATATAACTGCTCCGATACTCTATATTATCCAGTAAAATGTTTTGATATGGTATTACGTAATGAAAAATGATATTCATGAAATATAATCTGTCTTCTTTATACAGTATTATAAAAAAATTACCGTCCATATATTTCAATATAACACGAGAACAAATAGACATGTATAAAGGCTTATATATTGCTTACAACGAGAAATATTATACATCTCATTCGATAAATTCTGTCAGAAATGTGATGAGTTATGGAGAAAACAAAAGTATATCAGTTGTGTATATGCTATAGCTGATTCATATTAGGGAAAACTAGGAAAACAAGATATTTGTTAAATTAATATTACCCTTACAACATTAATACATTTATTGCTTTATAAAATATAACCTCTATGTATGATTCCAGTGGTAAGTAAACGGAAGGACGGCATTGCTAATGGGGGGGAGCTCATTTATGTCTACTTATAAACATAAATAATTTAAAAACTATAATGTGTTTACACAAGCTAATATGTTGTTGTAGTTGGCTACAATTCCATTACTTTATTTTCTTAAACAGATGATTTTAGATAACAGTTGTTTTTAAGTTAAGTTGATATTATGCATAAGGATTAGTAATGCTCCTATAATTGTGTTATAGTAGGGAGTAAGTTTACAGCACAAGACAATTTTGGTTTTTTTCTGAATAATTTAATTTTAGAAACTAAATTATTGAATGAATGAATGAATATTAATGAATTATTTTTATTTCAAAGAATGTGGGGTTCAGATTACCCGTATCCTGGAATGGTTTCCTCACGCTTTTTCTTCAAAAAGGAAACTATTGAAATACGGCGCTAATAATATTGATCAAATTTCCTTGAACAACTAATTTTAGATCACAGTCAATTTTATGTCAACTTAGTATTATAATAGAGAATAAGTCTACAAAACAAGACAATATTGTTTGTTATTTTTTTCTAAATAATTTAATCTTAAAAATAAACGAAACCGATTTTAATGAATTATTTTTAATTACAAAGAATACGAGGTTTAGATTTCCTATTCCTTGATGATTTTCTGGCACTTTTTTCGTAAAATATTTTTGAAATACGACGCTACCAATGTTGATAAAATTTTTCTCAAATGTTAAATTAGCTACAGTCAGCAAAAACCGGTTCGGGATCTGTTGAAAAATCGGCGGAATTCCTCAACATCGGTTCTTCAGATTTTGCTCAAATTTTAGCCACACATTGGGTTCGAGAGTAAATCGGGGGGAGGGAAGAAATTTGACTTATATATTTAATTTGATTTAAAAATTGTTAATTAACTATGTAATTTTTATATTAGGCCTATTATTACATTATTCGGACATTTTCTATCAAATGTATGTATAAATCAATACACGACATTTCGAGAGCATAGATCAACTCCCGTTCCCAAGTAGCCTAGATGTCTTGTTCTATGTTTAACTAACAAAAACACTGAAAGCAGATCACTGAATGGTTCAATCAGAAAATGTTTTTACCAACCAGTTTTTATCTATTAGTTTTATGGATCTAACTGGTTTATGTATGTAGTTGTTAGTTTTTGAAGCGTTAGCTTCTTACACCGCGTTGTGCACTTTGTATTTGTCACCATGGAGTGATTCGGTTTCATCGAGTAGGCTTACGAAGCGTAAGTAACGCGAGTAGGGGAAGTATTACACAGACCCCTCCAGTTCTCAGCTCTTCTCCTTTCTTTCGTCTGCCTGTTCCGGCTGAGTTGGTCGCGCGCGTATGTATGTTTAATACCTGTATGTACATACAATTTGCATGCTTCTCCCTATCGCTCTCTTTGCTCTCTCTTACTCTCCACTTTTCTTCTTCCCATGTTCTCGTCGCGCGCGCATGTAATGATGTTGTGTACATTGTGTATATTGCCAGCAGCAACAGTTCAATGGTATACGGTTTATATTCAGTAATAACACATGCGTTTGATTTTATTTTTCTTATATTCTCGAGACGTTAAATATCTTATATTCATAATTTCTATATTCTCGAGACGTTATATATATTTAAGAAGCTAACGCTTCTGCCGACAGTCCCAATGAGTGTACAATTTTTTAAAGTATTTAAACATAGCTTATGTTCTAACATACACGTTTAGGTTTAGGTTTAAGTTAGGCACATGATAGCGAAACGTTAAGTTCTCGCATAGTCTCGAAACGTTGCATATTGCTTCACATACACAAGTATAAGCAATAAGCTGTAATAATAACATTACAGGATTGCTCAAATCTCGGACCTGTTTCTAAAAAGGTTTTGAAGCTCTTCTATGGCAGAACTAAATTCTACTACCCGCGCTGAAAACATCCCAACAGCACCACACATGAATTACGTTCACAACTAATGAAAATGACCGTCCCAATGGCATTACAAGAGGTACATTGGATTAGTTTATGAGTATTTACGTCCAGATATGTAACACAGATAATGGAAATTTATGGAGCGTACACACCGATTCCTGGAATATGTGATTAGACTTATTAACGGCGGTGCACAAATACCGAGTTGGATTAGTTTGATCTGTGACGTCAACGTTGCTTACATCTCTGTGGACGCTGCCGGCCATATTAGATTAATTACTTGTAAAACTAGTGCTAATTAACAGTATACGCCGATATTTTAACAAGTATCGTGTTTTAGGGCTGGTTTTGATGTTGGATTTTGCGTGACGCGTGATGCGAGGAACACGTTCATGTAGATAAATAACAGTATATTTTGGGCGTAGCATGTCTCGTATTAAATCAATTATAATTAAAAATGTCTGTGTTTCTGCCGAGATTGAACCGAGGCCCTTGCAAGGCACACGAGATAACCACTACTCTACGGAAACAAGGAAGAAGTTTGACCGATTTAAGTATACGAAATGAATCGTTAATTTACTTTTGGTAGTTGTATTAAAAGATCAGTTGTTTTATATTAACTTTAGTTAGTATTTTTAAATATTTTTAAACACAAAGCTATGATAAAAAGGACCATAATTCTATAATTTTTTCAAAGCAAAACGTTTACGAAATACATTTTTCATAGATGAATATCAAAATATAAAAGTCTATTGTTCGGTACATCTCTACGTATGTAGATAATAAAAATATAAAAAATTATTCTCGCAAGAAAACCTTTGAAATCACTAGCCGCAAAGAAGAAGTAATATGTGAAAGTGCATTCTGTATTCGACACACTAATGTGACGTCATAAACTAGATGGATCCCTACTGTACAGCCATTCCTTTATTTTAATTAAAAGTGTGCACTTTATAGAGACGTATCACGTAAACCTTATCCGTTCGTTTCAAATTTAGTACAAAACGATTGGATTTGTATTAACTGGTAACACGATTTAAAAAAAAACAGATCGATTCACAGAATATTTCAAAAAAAACTGTTCGTGTCTAACAGTAAAACTATACGTTTACTTCAATTATAATTACTACAAATTATGAAAACTTTCCATATACTTTAGTACTTATCTGTGAAACTTAGTACAATGTTACTACACGAAAGCAATTTTCGTTCTAACATCCGAATTGAATTTACAAATAACAAAAATTACCGTTCCGTTAAACAACACTCATCTGCTTTTCCAATCTTATGTGCAGGACAAACGGGACGAAAATTTAAAACTAGGTTAAACGAAAACAAAAATCCATTCAAATATGGAAGGAAAGAATGAAATTACACTACACATTTATTTAAAGTAGTTAAACTGTCAAACTTGAAAATATTATATTTTTCGGGAAAATGAAGGCAGTTAAATACAGTATTTTAAAAAGTTCGAAAATTTGTAAATCAAAATAATTTTTCCCAGCGAAAACGCAACCAGGATATCATTGCCGCGACTCAATTAAATATAATATTAAATTAAATTTAAAAATTCAGTACCATTGAAATAATTATTAATAAAAATAAATAAAACAAACAATATATAGTACCTTTAAATATATACCTAAGACTAGTTATCAATATATATATATATATATATATATATTTGTTATTTTAAGACAAAAATCACATTGAGGTTATTATCATCTCCCTAAATGTAAGTGTGAGTGTAAAGTGTTAAAGTCGTAAATGTAGTGTTGTAAATGTAAATGTGTGTTAGACTCGGGTACCGCGAGGGACGTCTAAATCCTCTCAATAGGTGCAGCTAGTCTGCACCCCCCTGCGGCATATATATATATATATATATATATATATATATATATATATATATATATATATATATATGTGTGTGTGTGTGTGTGTGTGTGTGTCTTAAAAACAACATGAGTTAAAATAAAGAGGTTAATATCATAAATGCATTCACAGGTAGACGTTACTTTCCTAAAGTTTACTATCAAAAGGTGAAAATCGAAATCGACCATTAGTATTCAAGAGACCAATTACAAGCGAGCATAAGTTTAATGAACGGAGTGGTGATAAGGCTAAGAGGGGGAGGGATAGTAGTATAAAAGAAAGAATTCATGCCCGGAGAAACAGTACAGCAACGTGTTTTGTTAATGGAGGTAACCCGAAACGCGTCAAAGAATTAAAAATGAACAAAATTATAAATGCGAATGTACTCAAAAAAATAATAATATTTCAGAAATAAAGAAAATTACATTAATAATTTCAAAAAGTATTGTATTTTCTTATCATATGGTAACCACGGAGCAGCTGATGGGCTTAGCGATCCCGCCGTATCTCTAGCTCGCTACGCTCACTCATCTACTCAAGACATACACACTTTAATTACTACCTAATTGGGTATCAAGCGGAGCCCTGGCGACGTCCCGGTGTACCTTAGCCTTACTCATGCATGCAGGGCTCTGTATGGGCGGACCTCATTGCTTTAGCAAACAGAATGAGCAGGACCTCATCGCACAACAAAAAGGTTGATCGGATGGAGCAGAAAGTCCGTAATGACAGTGAAGAGAAAGGAAACTGAAAGAGAATTAGCAGAGCAAGCATCTGCAAGCACCTCAATAAGGAACTGGGAACTCACCAATTAGAACTGGATGAGCTACCCACCTTGAATCCTCTCTAAATCCTAGAGACTATGACTGGAGAAGGAGCCGTAACTGAGCATAACAGTAATATAGAAAGGGAGCACAATAGATCAATAGATCTATAAAGATTGCAGGGCAATAGTAACCCTACAAATTTATTCATTACTGAAAAATAGAGATAAATTGAGTTATACAAAGCTTTAGAAGATTTAAAGATGTCTTCGGTTTATCGTGGACTAATTAAACCTCCAACAATGATCAAACACTACACAATGTAGTTCAAGAAAGCACCAAAATTTTGTCTCATTCCGATTCAATAAGGTGGGCTGAAGTATTATAAAGTTTTAATTAAATCTCCGAGTTTAAGAATTAACTCCCGGCTTCTTGCTTGTTATGACGCCACCTCCTTCATTTTGCTTAGTTTTAATATAACACTAAAATAAAAGCGGTGAATTCTAAAGTCATTAACCCTCAGTCGTTCCTTTACGTTTGCCATACAGTGGAACCCGGGACCTTAAACTGAGCGCAAACTCTGTCCAATTTTTTCGAGGGGGAGGTATAAATTACACTGTGTATGTTGTGTGTTTGTGTATGTGTGTGTGTGTTTGTGTGTGTGTGTTGGTTTGTGTGTGTTTGTTTGTGTGTTTGTGTATGTGTGTGTGCGTGTTTTTGTGTGTGTGTGTGTTTGTGTGTGTGTTTGTTTGTGTGTGCGTGTGTGTTTGTGTGTGTTTGTTTGTGTGTGTATGTTTTTGTGTTTGTGTGTGTGTGTGTGTGTGTGTGTGTGTGTGTGTGTGTTGGTTTGTGTGTGTTTGTTTGTGTTTGTGTGTGTGTGTGTATGTGTGTGTGTGTTTTTGTGTGTGTGTGTTTGTGTGTGTGTTGGTTTGTGTGTGTTTGTTTGTGTGTTTGTGTATGTGTGTGTGTGTTTTTGTGTGTGTTTGTTTGTTTGTGTGTGTTTGTGTGTGTGTTTGTTTGTGTGTGTATGTTTGTGTGTTTGTGTGTGTGTGTGTGTGTGTGTGTGTGTGTGTGTGTGTGTGTGTGTGTGTGTTTGGTTTGTGTGTGTTTGTTTGTGTGTTTGTGTGTGTGTGTTGGTTTGTGTGTGTTTGTTTGTGTGTTTGTGTGTGTGTGTGTGTTTGTAAATGTGTGTGTGTGTTTCTGTGTGTGTGTTTGTGTGTGTGTGTGTGTGTGTGTGTGTGTGTGTGTGTGTGTTGTGCGTGTGCGTGTTTGTGTGTTTGTGTTTGTATGTATGTATGTGTGTTTGTTTGTGTGTTGTGTGTGTGTGTTTGTGTGTGTGTGTGTGTGTGTGTGTGTGTGTGTGTGTGTGTGTGTGTGTGTGTGTGTGTGTGTGTGTGTGTGTGTGTGTGTGTGTGTGTGTGTGTGTGTGTGTGTGTGTTGTGTGAGTTTTAGCATTCTTACGTTCGCCATTTTGGTCAGATTTGATTCAACCTTAGTGCAAAAATCAATTATTTGGACAACTTGAAACACATTTTTAATATTTAAATTCCACTAAAACTCAACAATAAACCAAACTGTTTCAATTCAATATTTACAAAGTAATTTTAAAATGTATGCAAACTTTAATTCTGATTATTATAATGAAACAGATTTTCAAAATATTTTAAGATAAAAACAATAATGCTAGATATTAGTTTTCATCACATAAGCGAAACAGCTGCGTGCCTGGATTATTTTTTATTTATATTTTATACTACTAAAAATATTACGCTGTTTGTAAGCGAATAAAAATTTTCATTAACTGTTTATAATTCACGCGGTTGAGGCCGCCGTGTGGTGTGTTGGTCTGTTATTACCGCAACTCAATACATTTACAATTAAGGACAAAAAGCCTTAGTAAGAAGACAATTTAGATGAAATACAACTCTTATATCTGTTCGGAAATATGAACCCAAGGTGACCAAATTGGAATTTATAGGATTCCATTAAGTCTCGGGCCTGGCGCGAATGATAACATCAGAAAGGGTTGCCAACATTCGTTTTATTTATTGTTATTGTAAGGTTGGCAATACTTCGATATTACATTCTGAGTTCGTATTCGAAGCGTAATTTTCCAGAATCGGCTGTTCACGTAAATAATGTAGATATCTGTCCTGGACTGAACCACAAATCACAAACGAAATATTTGTTGCAGATAATAAAGGTTAACAGATTTTTTTATTAGAAAATTTCCTTTTTAAAAAACAATTATTGAAGCGTAATTATGTCAAGGACCATGAAAAGACAACTGATATAATACGCTTTATGTAATACGTTTTCACAAATTGTAAAAAAATTTATGTTCAATAAATACATATTTATATATACATATATTATATATAATAAACTTATAGTCTACATATAGGCTGGCGGGCAGACGAACAGACATAGACAGACACGTAAATAGAAAAGTTTTCAATCTAATTAGTTTGTTTAAACTGATGATACATGCAAATTATGACAATTAACTATAAGCGGCAAGGAATTGTTGCCCAAACTAAAACTAGACGCAAAGAGGAATTATGTTTTCCAGTTTTTCCCCAAAACAAATTTAAGCCGATCAACGTTAAGAATGTTAACGGTGTTTTAAATCTAAGGTGAATGTCTGACCCGAACAACTGTATTTACAAGAAGCTTACAGTCGCGAACAACACAGCTGCGTGCCCGGTAATTTATTGTTTAAAAGCACCGGAGCAGAAAGTCCTGTATTAACTCATCTCCAGGCGGAGCGTCGTTAAGCCCCGAAGACTTGCATTGTCTGCTACCGGCGCCAGTCCGGCCCGAGTCAGCTGATTAGGGTATTGTACCTAATGAAGGGAAAACACATTAAAGAAATCCAATGGCAGTTCCAATCCAGGCAAGTAAATGTGACGACGTCTTGAATACCGTAACGGTTTTGATAAGTCGTAGCTTATAAGGAAATCGATTTTTCGATGTAGCAACAAAATCGATTTTTGTGTTGTTCCAATCAAATCTAATAATTTTTCAAACAAACATATACACGCGCGCACACCGTACACACACCCCCGCACGCGCACGCCACACATTCACACTCTCTCACACACACGCGCGCGCATACAACACACACACACACACACACACACACACACACACACACACACACACACACACACACACACACACACACACACACACACACACACACACACACACACACACACACACCGAGCGCGCGCAAATAATTACAGATATTAAAAACAGCGTTAGGGTTCATTTTTTTTTCTTTAAATGTAATTTGATATTTTATAAACCTAACGTATGGAGACTTTAATGCTGATTATGACAACTAAATCAGATTTTCAAAAAAATGTCACATGAAAAATTATTGTTGTAAATTCGATTCCATCACGTCAACGCGACATCTATGTGCCGCGTTTATATCAAGTAAATCGCAAATCGGTACCGATTGTTAATAACGGGTATTTTCATCTTTTAAAAATCCATTGTCCAAGGTAGCTAAGTCACTGGGCGATCTACTACGTCTCTCAGTTCGCGCACGTAAACGTCGTCGACTCGAGACTGCAGTTACTGACAATTCCTAACTGGTTACACAAATAATGAACTTTAAGCAACACAACAATCTACCATTCTTAATCTACAAATCCACATATATTCAAGACAACTGAAGAAACTAAATAGTCCTTTATTTCAGTACACTGACAATCTCTGACGGATTAATGTGATTTTTGTGGGTTCGGGTGGTTGGTTGGACGATTCAACTTCAAGAGGGCCTCCCAGGGGGATGAAAATCTTTGAAATAATACCTTCAAAAGCTAGCACTATTAATACATATATAAAATAAATGTAAACGTTTTAGACAAAAACATATTTTTTTTCAAATTCCTATTATTATTTATAACTACACTCGTTTTGAAACGAAAGTTGTACTAAAGGTAACATGCTTTTTCTTCTTTCCCCTCTTCTCAATATTCCTATCCGTAATTTTATATATATATACATAGCCGCAGTTATTCCCGTTGCTTTATTCTAATCGTCAACGCTGATCGCTCATCCTTATTAGTTTTGTTCAATTTTAGAGTCGACAAAGATCTTTCTGTTGTTGCAGATAACACAAGAAGAGAAGAGAGAATCAACATAAAATATCTATTATTGTAACATAGCCACCGGACCACATATCAAATAATTAGGATTACCTATTCTTCCCGTCAGTGGACTATCTACTCACCTCGTAAAGGCTACCGCTGTTTCGAAACTGTATTGTTCCATCTTCAGGCCGTGATACAAAATGTTAAATCCCTCTGTCGAGGCCGTCACAAAGTCAAACAAAACATTACGTGAATACAATTACACGATTAAAATACGTGCGATGAAATTTGGTTTGGCCAAACGACACGTGCGACTCGTATGTCGTTACATTCCGGAAAGATGAAACGATGTATGTTTATGTGAAACGAAACTTATAATTTCGAAACCGCGGTATCCTTTATGAGGTGAGTGGATAGACCACTGACGGGAAGAATAGGTAATAATCCTAATTACTTGAAATATTTAATTGAGTAATCCTGTAATCATTCTAACTATAAACGTAACAAAGTACACAAACTTGCATATGTACAAACGGGTAAAATTTCGTGTACATACAAGTTGAGATCGGGATAATGTGACGGGTTTGGACCATTCAGATAACTCCTTGACTATTTTCCTCGAAGCTACAATACTCCCATTTTTAAAGAAGTACCCCGCAGGGGTGAAGACTAGCTGCACCCATTGAGAGGATTTAGACGTCTCTCGAGCCTAAAACACACACACACACACACACACACACACACACACACACACACACACACACACACACACACACACACACACACAACACACTTACACTACACTTACGACTTTAACACTTTATAATCACACTTACATTTAAGGAGACGATAATAGTATCATTGTGCTTTTCGCCTTAAAATAACAAAGAAAAAATATTTAAAAAGTAAAATAGCATCTTTTACATTTTTTATTTTATTTCTTTTCTGTCGGGAAGGACGATCGCCCCTTTTAATCCATCCTTGCTTACAATTTTCAAATACAAACTCCTCGCATAAACCGACAAAACGTTTATTGTTTTCTTGTTTGCCTAATTTTGATTCGAGAATCGCTCTTAAAATTCTGCACGACCGTAAAACACTCCGAAGATAATTGTTATCAAAAGTCTTGCTAAGTAAAATTTTAAACAACGTAATACCCGCGACAAACGTACGACCAACCTCTCTTCGCTTCTCCGGATAAATTCCTCCCTTATGATCAAGATATCTCCATTTGCCTTTTATTACGGCTACAAAATTTATGCGCATAAAACAATGTAAGATTTATTACAATGTAAAATTACTGCCGCCCCTAGAGATTTGCATCCCTTGTTTCACGGCGCAATAAAATGCGCTGATTAAATTAATTTCTTTTTTAGTTATGTATTTCTTGAGAAAGCGTTTCATTGGCTCGTTACAAGTTTTATACGAGTAATAAAATATCTTCCAGACAATCGTTTAGTTAATTATTCATAAGCAGCAGTAGATAAGTATTTATTACAGTGGAAATTTTGGATTCATTTTCAGTATCCGAGTATTGACACACACGCGCGCGCGCACACACACACACACACACACACACACACACACACACACACACACACACACACACACACACACACACACACACACACACATACTTACACACACACACATACTTACACACACACACATACTTACACACGCATACGCACGCGCGCACACACACATACTTACACACACGCACACGCACCACACGCACCACACGCACGCACACGCACACACACATACACACACACACACACACACACACACACACACACACACACACACACACACACACACACACACACACACACACACACACACACACACACACACACACACACACACACACACACACACACACACACACACACACACACACACACACACACACACACACACACACACACATACACAAATTAATTACATATGAGTACAATTAATTATTCAATTAATATAGTGAAATACATTACTTCACAACCACACTTCTCTATTAAACGCTCTTCGAGACTTCTATCCATACTTCAGAAGTGCATTAATGTTATAATGTAGGAGTATAGTACGTTATCCAGTAAAGCAGGGGGATAGCGATCAAAATGCTGTGGTAACAAAGAGGTTCAGTGGGATGTGTGAAGTGGACTAAGCGAACAGTGGCCTGTGCTAATAGAGGGGTATGCAAAGCTCCCACTATAGACGCCAGGAGGTGTTCTGTACAAAGTTCAACAACTTTAGAATTGCAGTTTTCTAGATTCACCTAAGACTTACTCTCAAGTGTAGCACACAAAGAAGAGGAACTAAATTTGCTTGTCTGTTGTCTATGCACAATTCGGTTTTGTTAGCTGATCGAGGAATTTTAGCGGCTGAATATTTAAGGTGGCCAAGAATATGACGGAATGTGAATCTTCAAAGCCTTCGTAGAATGTCTTTCTACGACATAAGTGTGACATAAAAGGACACATAAGTGTATTTTATGGTTGTATAAACAGGAGAGAATGCAAAACAAAATTAAAATCCAAAACATTTGACTCACAAAAGGAAAACAAATAGAATTCAAAGACCCTGAAATAAAGTATTGCAGCTTAACACGGAAGAAGCACCAAATAAATGAAACCTATAATTATTCCTAGATTTCTTTCTTCGTATATTTAATTGAGAATTCTAAAATTTAATCTCTACTTCAATTCTAAAACCAGCCAGGTATATTTTTTCTCGGTCTACGCTTGTCATAACTTTATTCCCCCAGTCCACGCTCGTCATAACTTTATTCCCCCAGTCCACCCTCGTCATAACTTTGTTCGCTCAGTCCACCCTCGTCATAACTTTGTTCGCTCAGTCCACCCTCGTCATAACTTTGTTCGCTCAGTCCACCCTCGTCATAACTTTGTTCGCTCAGTCCACCCTCGTCATAACTTTGTTCGCTCAGTCCACCCTCGTCATAACTTTGTTCGCTCAGTCCACCCTCGTCATAATCCACCCACTTTAATCGGTCAGTCCACGCTCATCATAACTTTGTTCCCTCAGTCCACTCGGTCCACCCTCATAACTTTGTTCGCTCGGTCCACGCTCGTCATAATCCAGTCCACTTTAATCTTCAGTCCACCCTCGTCATAATCCACGCTCGCTCATAACTTTGTTCCTCAGTCTACGCTCGTCATAACTTTGTTCCCTCAGTCCACGCTCGTTATAACTTTAATCGCTCAGTCCACGCTCGACATAACTTTCTTCTCTCAGTCCACGCTAGACATAACTTTGTTCCCTCAGTTCACGCTCGTCATAAATTTGTTCCCCCAGTCCACGCTCGTCATAACTTTGTTCCGTCAACCTACGCTCATCATAACTTTGTTCCCTCAGTTCACTCTCGTCATAACTTTGTTCCTTCAGTCCATGATTTCTGCGTGCCCACATACTTGTAAAAAAAAATGTTCACAAATCGAAGCAATCTTTAAAATAGTATAAAAGTGTATAAAATAGTATAAAAGTGTATAAAATAGTATAAAAAAGTATAAAATAGTACAACACAAACATAATTGATGTTTTTCATATATATGAAAAAGTAGCTCATAACAGGTGCAGCTACTACAGAAAAGCTAAAATTAATGGTATATTTTTGTTTTGTAAACTGATGCGATGTGGGAAAACTTACCCTTTGGGGGGGGGTAATAACCAACAAGAACTATGATCCATTTAACACGTTAAAATGCATTCCGAAAGAAAATGAAAAAATTATCTCTGAATTTATTGATCTTATAATTTAAGATATAATCATTAGTATAATCAACATTACATAAGGCAGACGTGAAGGCATTACCCATCGGAAAACTTCCTCGTATGAACCATCAGTATTAGGAGTGAGGGCTTTTCACGCGCTTGAAGAGACGGTTAGTTAGCACGACCACTTCAATTGTGTGCCTTCTGAAAGGGAATCGGAAAAGGTCATGAGTCCCACAGCGCAGGCTCAAAACAAATAGTACTCTCTCCCGGATGGAGTATTATCTGAATTTCGTAACAGACTTCATACACAAAAATCGATTCTGTAAACTAAATAAGTTTTGGTGATTTTGTACGTGAATTTAACGTATAGTTTACGAGTGAATCGAAAATAATTGTAATAACCCTGAACTATAATAGAGCGAGGTTTTGTTCCAAATGATACGACAAAAGACGGCTGACGTTACAGATGAACTGACGAAATAATTAAGCAGACGTGTCATTATAACGGAAAACAGTCATGAAATTACTGAGAAACAGCCCTTAATGAAACCCACATTTCGTAGAACTTAAATGAAATTTTCTCGGTTAATCTAAGACTGTTTCTTTGTACGTACATCCAGCGAGTACAATATCCTTTGAGGAATATCCTGATTGACCCACTTTGGCTTTATCCTTCGCGTAAAAGGTTTGGCCTCTGCAAATTGATTCACAACACGTACCGCTTGCCTCATTAGCCTCGATGTAACTTGTTACTGAATATTGAAGCTAAGAAAACAAATGCATTTAGCCAAAGGAAAGAAATCAGATATCGATTATGCATAAGTATAGTCTTCATAAATGTGCTTCTCGCACTCAATACTTGTTCAGTGCGATAAAAATTTTAATAGATTTTGTCCATAAAAACGTTTTCAGTTCAATGATTATGTGATGAACTGACAGGTAAGTGAGTAGAAGACAAATTGAGATTCGCGAATGCGTCGACTCCTTTCACACGCTTCGTAATACGATAACATCATCCGTGCTGTTCAGATACAGCAGAGTGAGATAAAAAAATACACACTTTGCATATTTTCCATCTTAAAGTTTTTGAGAAATTTTAACGGAACTCCTAATAATTGTTAGAATATCATGTATTATGAATTTATAAATAAAATCATTAATAATTATTATAATTTCTATTATAAACAAATATGTAGGAGAGAAACAGTATTTTTTTATTCTGAAATTACAAAAATTGTCATCGAAATAAAGTGTTTATGTAGAAAGTAAAAGAAGAATCACTAGTTGAGAACGATATAAATTAATTGTACACAGCAATTTTGTAATAAAATTCCTAAATTGTTCACTAAAAATAAAACATAGGTGGTTTGTTATATCGTGACGCTTGAAGGAGAAGCACGTAGGTAGTAGGGGAATGTCTACGTGTACAGCAAACGCCTAGTAGATTAACGGCAGGGTAGTCCAAATACAACTGAGCTGTTACCTTCCCCCACCACTAACAGTAAGCAGGAAACCGGTTAGACTGTTCGAGGTCAAGCTCCACAGTAAAACAAACTACGTACCTATACAATCAGAATGTTTAAATCTCTTTTCTCTAGCAGCTGACATTGTAATAATCTACTGTCTTTTCATTATGGTAACTTTACGTAAATTTGAACTTGGGAACGAGATTAGTGGGTTTCGCGTAGTGGACCGAGTCTCACTTTATCGATATTATAAATATATAACCCCTTTGATAAAAAAAGTATAGACTCTTTTAAGTAAAACACCTTGTAAGTTTAAATTAATTACAATTTAATTTCCAACAATTCATTATTATTTAATTATTGTAACGTGTACAGAGGAGAGAATGATTAAATTTTGCTTTACAAATTAAGTTTCGAAAATAATCCTTTAACGCGGTCTTCAGAGAGGTTTTAATTAAAAGTTTTTACCATTCGAAGACCACCAAACTTCTTTCAAATGTGATGTAATTTTAACGCTACCTGGGATTAAATTCTGTAAAGTTAAAGTTTTAATTATTCTCGGTAAATACTAAAGAGATCTAGAAAATGAAATTCATATTTCTTTTAAGAACTTATGTCATAAACATATAATTACAAATAGATTGCAAATAGTAAATTCACAATCATTATATTATTAGAAGAAATTATAATTATATATATATATATATAAAACATTGAAAATTATATAAATATTTTGTACAAGTATTTGTAGAAGTACCGATCTTATTGTTTCGACGTGCTAAAATTGTATATGACATCATTAGGGTGGTTTTGACCTTCAAAGAAGAAAGGAAACTTTCACATACAAGCTTCTTTTACAACCGTCGTGTGACGCAAATAAAAAATGACTTGAGCTGACGTAGATCCGCCCGTCCGTAACACAAATTAGGCTCTAGCAGGTGAGCTAAACCCAACTTACCTCTAGCTCATACTGCTCTCATTTATCTATTCAAGACATATTCACTAATCTACATAGCTTGGCTAAGTCAAAAACGACCCGTGCTGTTAGAGTGATTGACACCGACTTAATAGTGTATCAAACCTCCCTAGTGACCTCCCAGTGTACCTCATTTCCTACGTAGCTATTTATAAATTATCCCAAATAAGTAAGAATGTAAAACAGAATGAGCGGGATCTCACATCGTAGCGAAAATGTTGGTCAAACGAAGGTTCAAGAAAAAGAAAAATTGAAAGGAAATTAGCAGAACAAGCGTCTCAATAAGGAACTGGGAAGTCACCAATTAGAAGTAGGGAAGCTACCCACTTCGAATCTCTTACAAATATTGAAGGCGAGCAACTCAAGAAAATAAAAACGGGCACAATAGATCTAAAAAGATTGCAGTGCAATAGTGACCCTACAGATTAATTAATTCATTTATTCATAAAATGAACATTAGCCCTCTGATTAGGCCTAGTGATACTGACAATGGCTCACGATTGCACTCAGTTCAAACATAATTTATGGAATGCTCCAAACAGCAGGTAAATTACGGACATCGTGCCTTCTATTCAGTTCTTCCTGTTTCTCTATTTCGATGGCTAATTTTCCAGATTAGCTATCTGTTTGCATGTCACAAAATCTATGATGTGACCGGTTTTTCTCTGAGGTACTTGTTGCTTTTTAATCACATGCTTATGTTCCTTCAATCTGACTGAGATAGACCAATTAGTTTCCTGTGTAACGCTCAACACAATCACCACACGAAACGCTATAATCGTGCCGGTTCTCCAACATGATTTGGCCTTTAGGACTGTCAATTATTATTATCAATTAATAATAATTATTATTATCAATTATTATCACATTATTATCAATTAATAATAATGTGGGAGTTTGTAAATGACTTCTCTTTTAAGCTCTGCCGATCCTATCGATCGCACGTAAAGTAAAAGATTTCTGTTATTAAACCAAAAATTAAAATCACTTATCATGTTTTCTCTTCATTTTTATTTTAATTATGATATTTTGTTCGAAAAAACAACATAACTTAAAACTTATAATAGCCTATCAGCTGATCGTTACGCATTAATACAAAAACAACTGATCTTTTACAATCAAATATTAATAAAAATTAAAATAACGACTCATTTCATATATTTACATAGGTCAAACTTCGTAGTTTCCGTAGTGTAGTGGTTATTCCGGCGGAAACGCAGGAAATTACAATTATAATTAATTTAATATGAGACTTCCGACGCGCGGTTTGTACTACCGTATACCAATATAAATTCGTGCAGCCGCGTCACGCAAAATCCAACATCACAACCAGGCTTAAAACATGATACATGTTAAAAAAACTTTGCTTTCTTCCTTCTCAAGTTCTCCGCTTCTAAATGATGGGTGAAAATCTGATTTTACTTTATCAAAGAAATCGGCGCTAAAAACTGCAGAAATAAACATTTTAAATTTTTATAAACCTGTTAAAATTAAGAAATAGAATTTGACGGTGGTCAGGGTTCTCCTCGTATTTTCAAAAAAGGGTGACACTTTTTTTTAATCTGCTTACATCACGTCAGCGAGACAGGATTGCCGAACTTTCGGTTTACGGAAAACATTTTAACATTTTTCTTAGGAAGGAAAATATGTTGAAATATCTGTTATCATAGTTTCGGATATTCTGCGTATTAAAACCCGTTTTAACTCCGAGAACATTTCTTCGCGCTCAACAAAGTTAAAACCAATGAGTGCACTTTATCCGTGTGTACATATCCTTTCACGGGAATATTGGATTATTCTTTGTTATTTGTTTCACATTTGCCATATTATACGATTACATGACACACGGATCACTGAATTGTCAGGCTGTACATAAAGCGTATTCTGTTCAAAATCAATTTTTATTCTGGTTGGATTTACTAACTGTCAAAATTTGTTTTTCAATAACTTGAACGAGTTCTGTGGACGTATTTATTGGTAAATTTCAAAATGACGATTTCTAAATACAATACTACAGTTTGGAACTTTTAATACTAAACAAAACAAAAAACAAAATTTCTACTTTTCTTATTGTCTCCTATTCATATAGGAATCCAATTTCAGAGATACCAAAAGCACGAACTGAGATAAAAAACCAATTGTTGTTTTGCTTTTAATCCTATTTTATTTAAACTGCAAAGAGTTTAAGGAGTAAAAAAACCTCGTAAAATTGCGGTTAATTTAAAAAAATTTTTTTTTTTTGAGCTCCATAAATAAAAAAGTACATACGAGTATATGGAGCTCTCTATCGAGCTTCGAAGTTTTTTTTAATGACATCTTTGCTGCATATATGGGCCTAATCAGTTTGAAGATATGCTTAAAGCAATTTTGTTTTGTTTAAATAAATACGTGAACATAGCTTAGATATTATTTACTGTAGTTATAGTAAAAAATCAGTTGTTTTATATTAATTCGTAACGATCAGCTGATTTCACTGAACAGCTGATAGGCTATAATACGTTTCACGTTATATTGTTAAAAACTAACAATATTAACAACAATTATTATAAACGTTTATATTAATTTCGAACGGTTACAACGTGCACGTGTTCTTTAACTAAGGAAAATACCGAAACCAAAGCAATACAACGTTTTCATACAATACGCGTGTACTGGTATCGAAAAGGAGGAAGAAAAAGAGACAGAAATAGGGATGAAATTCGTTTGCTCGTTCGTACCATATTACCGCTACATCTTTCCGTTCGGCAGACTTGTTTTATATTTACCTCTGTCGCCAAAGCAACATTAAAATCTTGGCTTCAAAAGGTAAAATATCAAAACAGTTTTAAAATACTTTTTTAAATCCAAACTAGGATTACAATTTTTTGTTAATTTTTTTACCTCATATTTACAACCCTTCAAAAGTGATCTAAAGGTAAGGATCGACGTTTCACTGTTCCGGGTATGGGTCTTACTATGATGTCTACTAAAGTAGCTCATTTTGAAATAGAAATTTGCTCAAAATTAAAATAGCAAAGTAAATATGCGTACTAACTTTACAGTATGCCCACAAATATAGCAACTCTCTTTCTCGTAGGGGCTCGTAGGGGCTCGTAGGGGCTTTCGATGTGGTTAAGTCGGCTGCGTCTCTAAATTACCCAACTTAAGTTCGTAGGTTCGAGACGCACTAACCCTTTCCGTTAACGCTGATCACCCATCCTATTTGTTCAACTGGCATAAAGCATTTACGTTAAACAAACAAACGAAACCCTCGTAAGTCCTAATTATGTATCAAAGATGTTTAAAAGAAACTATCATATATATATATATATATATATATATATATATATATATAAATATATATTGGTGTTTAACGTCCGACTATTGTGCACACGGGCTAATACAGACGATGAGATGATATACAGCGTACGAAAATGCCAAGCCCTGGCCGGGAATCAAACCCGGGTCCTCGGGGTGAAAGCCCATTACGCTATCAACTAGGCCACCGAGGCGGCCTTTATTTATTATATATATATATATATATATATATATATATATATATATATGTTGTGTATTAACTTCCGAGAAACGAACCAACCCGATACTGATTCAAGAAATACTTGTATTATATGTGTGTGTCTGCGTGTGTGTGCGCGCGCGCGTGTGTGTAAGTGGTTGCTGTGTGTGTGTGTCTGCGCGCGCGCGTGCGTGTGCATGTATGTGTACGTGTGTAAGTGGTTGGGGTGTGTGTGCATTCGTGCGTGCGTGCGTGCGCGTGTACGTGTGCGTGTCTAAATGTTGTGTATGTGTGTGTGAGTGTGCGTGTACGTGTACGTATACGTATGTAAGTGGTGTGTGTGTGTGTGTGTGTGTGTGTGTGTGTGTGTGTGTGTGTGTGTGTGTGTGTGTGTGTGTGTGTGTGTGTGTGTGTGTGTGTGTGTGTGCGTGCGTGTGTGTGTGTGTGTGTGTGTGTGTCTGTGTCTGTGTTGATCAACAACCCACTTGTGCAGTAGTTACAATCTTTTCTTGTTAATATTTCAATAAGACCGACTTAAAGAATTTCCCGCTCAACAATTTTATAACTTTCTTAGTTATTTATTACAGTTAAAAGTAGTTCGTTGTGTGCTAACGCTGAAACTGTTATTATATTCTACTTCAATTAATTTTTATTCGAGCGGAAAAATGAGAAATTACAAAACCAAACTACTGCATCGTAATAAATTAAAATTAAACTTGTCATTTGTACCTTGTAAAACCTGTTCTATACCAACAAAGTACAACTCTAAAAATACTAGTTTATTTATAAAAACCTGTGTTATTTTACAAATGTTTGCTTTGTAATTGTTACTGATACAAGAATTAGGTTTTCACTGTGCTATTTAAGTAGAGAGTTAGTTGACTAAATCAATGTTGAGATTTTAATGAATATACATTTTTAAGTCACCTGACTAAATACATATATTTTACCTAGTTGTCATGTGTTTACTGTACACACCACACACACACACACACACACACACACACACACACACACACACACACACACACACACACACACACACACACACACACACACACACACACACACACACACACACACACACACACACACACACACACACACACACACACACACACACACACACACACACACACACACACACACACACACACACACACACACACACACACACACACACACACACACACACACACACACACACACACACACACACACACACACACACACACACACACACACACACACACACCACGCACAACCGCACGCTCACACGCACGCACACACGCATGCACATATTTTTTTGTGCTAAGACATCGTTAAAAGTATTAAAACATGTATGCTTTCTGGTAAATATTGCTAATACTACTAAAACAAATAGTTTTCCGGTAAAACATCACTAAACATACTAATTCATTTATGTTATTCCGGTAAAACATCACTAGGCTCACTAAAACACGTAAATTTCCCGCAAACACACCGTTAGGACTATTAAAACGTACATGTTTTCCTGTAAACATTGTTAGTACTTCTAAAACAAAATAGTTTTCCGCTAAAACATTCTAGACCTACTAAAACATGTAAATTTCCCGCAAACACACCGTTAGGACTATTAAAACGTACATGTTTTCCTGTAAACATTGTTAGTACTTCTAAAACAAAATAGTTTTCCGCTAAAACATTCTAGACCTACTAAAACATGTAAATTTCCCGCAAACACACCGTTAGGACTATTAAAACGTACATGTTTTCCTGTAAACATTGTTAGTACTTCTAAAACAAAATAATTTTCCGCTAAAACATTCTAGAAATACTAAAACATGTAAATTTCCCGCAAACACACCGTTAGGACTATTAAAACGTACATGTTTTCCTGTAAACATTGTTAGTACTTCTAAAACAAAATAGTTTTCCGCTAAAACATTCTAGACCTACTAAAACATGTAAATTTCCCGCAAACACACCGATAGGACTATTAAAACGTACATGTTTTCCTGTAAACATTGTTAGTACTTCTAAAACAAAATAGTTTTCCGCTAAAACATTCTAGACCTACTAAAACATGTAAATTTCCCGCAAACACACCGTTAGGACTATTAAAACGTACATGTTTTCCTGTAAACATTGTTAGTACTTCTAAAACAAAATAGTTTTCCGCTAAAACATTCTAGACTTACTAAAACATGTAAATTTCCCGCAAACACACCGTTAGGACTATTAAAACGTACATGTTTTCCTGTAAACATTGTTAGTACTTTTAAAACAAAATAATTTTCCGCTAAAACATTCTAGACCTACTAAAACATGTAAATTTCCCGCAAACACACCGTTAGGACTATTAAAACGTACATGTTTTCCTGTAAACATTGTTAGTACTTCTAAAACAAAATAATTTTCCGCTAAAACATTCTAGACCTACTAAAACATGTAAATTTCCCGCAAACACACCGTTAGGACTATTAAAACATGCATGTTTTCCCGTAAACATTGCTATTACTTCTAAAATAAATAGTTTTCTGATAAAACATTCTAGACCTACTAAAACATGTATATTTTCCGCTAAGCCATCGTTAGGACTATTAAAACATGCATGTTTTCCGTTGAAATATCAGTAGGCCTACTAAAACAAGTAAGCTTTCCGGTAAAACACCACTAACCTTACTAAAACATGTACGTTTTCCCGTAAAACATTTACTTCTAAATGAACATGTTTTATAAGGTTGGCCAGGTAAAATAGTATCCATAAATATTCATTCTGCTGTCCGATATTAAGGTTAAATGGAATTACACCATTCTGAGGTTTAAACGTTTTGTTTGGAAATTCAATATAAATGCTAATGTCGCGGAGTTATTAAAAGATTTCCCAGCGGCACCTTTTGTCTCAATTCTGAAAATTTCTAAAACTAAATCTTGTAAGAGTTTGGCAGAGTATATCCCCGCAGTGAGCGGATTTTCAATTTCACTAATAAACAAGTCGTATCCGATTCGAAGTACTTAATGTTTTCAAAAGTGCTAAATACCTAACATCGATTTCAAATTACTTACATTAGAGTTTTAGATTAGTATAAATCAAAATTAAAAAAGGAAATCATATTTTTTTGATTTTTCGAGGTCTGTTATTCTATTTTCTTTGTAAGTATACAAGAACATACTTATATCCTTTGGGCGAGGGCCCGTCATCGTTATCGTCGTAGCAAGGTTTTTTCTTCGCCCAGTGATCCGCTCTACCGAATAGACAAGACAAGGATACCAAAATTTGAAGAAGAAAATTTTTTTCTTGAACTTTTTATTAATAATAATTATAAATCTCACTGAACATAAGTCTTTATAATACTGTTGTAAAATTATTGACTAACAGAAATTGTTAATTTTCCTGTTTAATTTAAGCAGATTTTAATGTTTATTATAAACGTAAAATCAGATTTGTTTTAATGATTGTAAGGTTAAAAAAATTACTTATTATACTAAAAATAATAAACTTTATTACTGTAACCCTATCGTTTTCGATTGGTCTAGTGGAATTGATCACCTTCGCTTTTAACCGGCCAGGTGATTAGCGTTATCTGTTTGTAGCTCATTTCAATCGGTTTTTCGAGTTTAGAATTACCTGTCTACAGTTTAAGATTTGCCACCTTCGTTTGTGATCGATCTTGTATGTTTACGATTGTCTAATGTTTGAGAATAAGGGTACGTGATACAGAAGGATAATACGTTTTCATGTGTCGCGAATAATTTTTTGGGCGCTTTTTCTGATTTCGCCTAGAGGCTAATTTCACTAGAGCGGTCCCTGTCTTTGCCTCTACTTCTTCAGTACTATCAGATCTCAGCATATTAGGGATTGAGACACTTCTGCTTCTAGTCGTAATTATCTACGACTAGGCCTCTTGAAGTATCAAGGCCTTCTCTTTTCTCAATGTACTCTTTAATGTTCCGATAAAAACTTGCAGACGACCTTATAAATGTTCTAACTCATCTCTCGCTTCTTCCAGCCGGAGTTGAACAGACCCGCCCAGCCTCCGCGCAGTCTGCTGAGATTCACTGCCAGTGACTTCCAAAAAAATTAGGTCAAATTCCACTTTTATACAATTTTTACTCACAGTATAGTACTTCCAGTAATGATATTCTGGAGTCTGCTCTACATTGTGGTCTGCTCTATACAGTCTGTGACCCCTTTTGTACACTCAGCTTGCACTATGAGCGGAATACACTTCTTGGTAGTTGTGTTGCTTCCGCTCGGGCTGAATTGAGCCAGTTTTTGTAAGTTTTGACGCTTTGTTTAATCCCACAAGTAGCTAGGGAAACGGAAAGTTTATCCATACAGACTAGCCCCAGCATAGGTAAAGCAAGATTAAAATTGAATTTTATCCGATACTTAAAGATACGCACTGTCATTCCTTTTTGCTTGAGATGGAATGAGATAAGGAAGAATTAGATAAGGAATGAGATAAGGAAGATAAGAAGAGATAAGGAATGAGATAAGGAAGTGAAAGGGATTATGGATTTAGGTTCTGATTCTTCCCGAGAGGTTAAAGGTGGAAGTGAAACTTATGGGCCTTCTAAATCAAGGACAGATTTGTCCCTCCCGAGATAGAAAAAGCAATAAAATACAAAATATAAAAGATCCTATTTTACTTCTTCAAAATAGAAGTAGCTGCGTAGATCCTGGGAAGGTATTCCGGAAAAAGGCGAAGAAAGCATCTGAAGGGTCCGAAACCCGTCATATTATCTAGATGTCAACTTTGTATACACATGAGATTTTGTTCGTATGTACGTATGTACGTTTTTTCACTTTGTAATGCTTATACTGAGGGTGAGAACGGGGTTAACTAATTAGATATTTTATGTTGGTTCTCTCTTCTCTTCCATGTTGACTGCAACAACAGAAAGATCTTTCTCGACCCTAAAATTGAATAAACCTTGTTTGAAGAACTGTTGTGGCGCTTAACTGGACTTGAGTGCTAATGAGGACGAGCAATTTCGTTTATGATAACGGTAAAGCAACGAGATTAACTGCGGCCATACATAAACAATTATAATAGGTATCCCAATGGGGGTGTGCAGACTAACTGTACCTATTGAGAGGATTTAGACGTCCTCGCGGTACTCGAATCTAACACGCATTTACACTTGCAACACTACACTTTCGACTTTAACACTTTACACTCACACTTGCATTTAGGAAGCCTCAATGTGTTTTTCGTCTTAAAATAAAAAATATCAATTGAAAATAATTGTATTGAATGGAATAACATAATTTCTAAAAAACATTTAAATTTATGTAAAGGAAATTTGATTTACATAAATGAAGCCAAATTTGCAAGAGTTTTAAAAATTAGTCATACAAAGAAATTACGTGATTCTTTTATCTAAAATACAGTAAAGTTTTGCTCTTTTTTATATCGATTTTAAGTTTTAAAACAGCTTAACAGTGCTAGTTTTTGAAGGTATAAATTTTTAAATTTCATCATCCAAGGAGGCTCTCCTGTAAGTTGAATCATCCAATCGCCCCCACCCACAAAATTGCATTATCTGTCAGTGCTACAAATCATGTAGCAGCCTATCCTTTACCGGCCCGCTATCCCGATTGTATACATGAAAACTTTAAAATCCGTTTTGAAATTTTCTTTTTACTCGAAGTACAGTAAGAAAGTAACAGAACATTGTTTAATGAGTTTTTAAGAGCGCCTGAAATATTTTATAAATGCTTAATATTAAATGATTGTGAAAGTTTCAGGCGGGAAGGGGAAAGATGAAATTAAATATCGTAAAAAAGTCGTTTAATATTTCATTTAAATGAAAACACTTTTCGAGTGAATCGTCTGCCCCGCTGTTAAGTGTGTCGTAAAACTTTAGCGCAGTTTTGAAAGTTATTCATCTTAAGGCGGCCGGGAATATATTTGCGGGGGAATTTTGGTTTATTTATGTAAAACAAGTTATCAAATATTTAACGCGTTGAGATTGGCGCACTGCAGGGCATAAGATCCGTTTAGTTAGAATAATTAATTTTAAGCACAATACTCGTTTTTTGAAGTAAAAATACTGGGACAGATTTATTATAGCCGCGATAAGCATCTGCCTTTTTTGACGGACGAATTTCCAAAAATTAAACGCTATTTAAATCGTCATACGAACATTTTTGTGATCTTATATTTATTAATAGTTGTTCAGAATAAAAATCTACACTACTGCGAGAATTGTTAATTCAATTTTTTCATAAATACGCTTTAGATGCTGGATCAGGTTATATTCCGATTTCAGTCGTCAAATTGAAATTATTGCAGTGCAGCTCTGTATAGACCTGCAGAATAGCAGGACCTCTGTATTCGCAGGAGGGTGCAGAATAGCTGCACCTATTGAGAGGATTTAGACGTCCCTCGCGGTCCTGAGTCTAACACACGCTTACACTTACGACTTTAACACTTTACTCTCACACTTACATTTAGGAAGGCGATAATATCCTCAATGTGTTTTTCGCCTTAAAATACCAACAGTAAAAAATCTATATAAACAGGCCGGTAGAAGCTTACAGTGCCCTGAACATTTTGGCTCAGTTACTAAGTTACTGATCACTCTATTTTGTTCATAAATCATTCCGTTATAAATTGTTTGTTCGATTTAACTTAACGTAAACACTTTTCATGAATATTATATTAATATTACCGAATATTATATTAATATTACCGAATATTATATTAATATTACCGAATATTATATTAATATTACCGAATATTATATTAATATTACCGAATATTATATTAATATTACCGAATATTATATTAATATTACCGAATATTATATTTATATTACCAAATATTATATTAATATTACCGAATATTATATTAATATTACCGAATATTATATTAATATTACCGAATATTATATTAATATTACCGAATATTATATTTATATTACCAAATATTATATTAATATTACCGAATATTATATTAATATTACTGAATATTATATTAATATTACTGAATATTATATTAATATTACTGAATATTATATTAATATTACTGAATATTATATTAATATTACTGAATATTATATTTATATTACCAAATATTATATTAATATTACTGAATATTATATTAATATTACTGAATATTATATTAATATTACTGAATATTATATTTATATTACTAAATATTATATTAATATTACTGAATATTATATTAATATTACTATATTATATTATATTAATATACTTACCGAATATTATATTAATATTACCGAATATTATATTAATATTACCGAATATTATATTTATATTACCAAATATTATATTAATATTACCGAATATTATATTAATATTACCGAATATTATATTAATATTACCGAATATTATATTAATATTACCGAATATTATATTTATATTACCAAATATTATATTAATATTACCGAATATTATATTAATATTACCGAATATTATATTAATATTACCGAATATTAATATTACCTACAAATTTTAAAATTCGGTAGCAAACACAGGTATTCAGCTAGTCAACTATAAAAAGACATAATAGACCCTGAACATAATAGAAATGAACATCGTACCACGCTGTAAACCTGGAATTCTTAAAATATAAGACACAACAAATATGTTCCAAGGAGTCATAAAGAAAGCTCCCGTTTCTTAAGCATAAAATTTATAATAAAATAAAAAAATCGATTCTAAATAATTATCTTAAATCTAATGGTTACTGAATGAATTTTCATTATAAAATGACTCGGCAATTATGGTAAAACCCAGACCAGTAACGATTAGCGCCAATTCTGACTACACTCTTTAAAGTTTAGTTGAAAATTATACGGTATATATAACAGTGAGTGCGCGCGCGCATGTCTGTGTGTTAGCACGCTGATACTTGAAATTTCTGTCCGATTTGAATCAAACTAGATCGATTTTGAAAATAGCGTGAACAAGTTTTTTTAACTAACCGTTTCAAAATGACTGCCGTTCCAAAACAATAAAAATTTCCTAACTCTGAAATCATTGACTCTGTTTGGGGATTAGGTAATGCAATAGGGTCAGTGAATAGTTGTTTTAGCTGTTTGTTTAAAATATACAACCTAATATCGTATTACTGCACACCTCTTTTCCCAGTTAAATGTTACTTAGTCAAACGTGAATTAGTGACCGATACACCCAATTTATCCATCCTGTAATACTTAAAATATACCAAAATGTACGTTAAATATAATTGTAATTTTTCCTTTCAACACAAGTGCCACACTTAATTTCAATTTCCTCCAACACTAGCTTTTCTGTATTGGCTTTGTATTTTTAAATGTATATATCATACGCATTACTTACGTCTATTACAGCCTTAGTTTTTCAGAAAAACCTTGCCTTAAATAATTATACTTGTACAAATACATAAAATCTTACATAAATACAATAAATACAAATACAAAAATTGTTCGAATCTGAGCTTTATTTTCTAAATCCGGAGGAACTGTGTTTGTGAAATTTACAGACTGAAGTTTTTTGTTTAAATACAGGCAAAAATTCTTCGTTTTTAACGCAAAATAACCACCAACCCTTTTTGTTGTTTTAGGCGATATGGGCTATGGAAGGGGTAATTTTACATCTACAACCTTTCAAAAAAAACCTTAGTCTTTATAAGGTCGTTAAACCCGACAGACACCTTATCGACCAAAAGCAGTTTATAGAAAAATTATTATTGACATTTTTTTAAAAATAGATTCGAAAGGGTCCTGAATTGAGACAAAATTAGATTTTTGACAAGTTCGTCACCCAGAAAAATTAGTTTAACAGTTTCAAAATGGCGGACATTTCAAATCCTTAATGTCACCATCGTGATCGGCGTTAAAAATAAATACATTTTGAATTTTCAGTTCCGACTATTGGTGAAATTAAAATTCGAAAATAGGGGTTGAAAAAATACTTCTGTAATTCGCTTCCAACATGCCAGCGAATATTAAACTGTGACTTTAATAAATTAATACTCGGTAACGGACAGATAAAACGTACAAAAATATAAACAAAATATAATGAAAGCGGAGAATAGGGTATAAAACTGCAGTCGCTATAAAAAGCTGTCGACCTGTGACAATATCGATATTGTCCCCAATATTGGCTGGACCAAGCTCATAAAGCCTTTATCAAATATTAACCGTTCTGGAATTCCAGTATTACAAACGTAAATCGCATCTGTTATCCCATATTTTTTTGTTTTAACTTTTACGTGTTTAGCTTCATGAATGGAAATCTACCGTACAAATTTATTACATCTATTAACTTCCTAAATAAAGTAACTACTACAGGAAAACCTGATGCAAATATGTTTAATGTGCAAACCAGATGAATTTGTTTAAAAAACAAAATTAAAAGTATATTTGTATGGTTTAGCGTTACTCTGCAGTACTTTATAAGAACTGTAAGCATTATTTAATGAATAACGTTTTACTTAATTTCACTGTTAATTAGCCAACTAAATGAACGTTAAACGAAAGTTTAATGCAGGGAATATAAATTATTAAAGAATTTCGATTGGAAAATGAGCCATCACGATTAGGCTCAGACTCGTGACCATGAAATGAACGCCTGAAATACTACTCTGACACTATGTTCAGTATAAAGATCTGCCTTCCCTATCTTCGTCAATTCTACTTTTGTTGACGCGTTTCGGAGAACCTCCATCTTCAAAAACTATATCTATCCTTAATATCCTAATATCCTATCCTTAATGGATAGATATAGTTTTTTGAAGATGGAAGTTCTCCGAAACGCGTCAACGAAAATAGAATTGACGAAGCTAGGGAAGGTATCTACTGAATATAGTATATATACACTACATTATACTGAATATAGTGACAATAATCCTAGCAGAAAAGAAGAAGAATATAAAAAGAATTACTACTCTGACCTTTAGATCACTTTTGAGTGGTGATAAATTATATATATAATGAGAATTGCATTGAAAACTGATGTGCATTCTTCCGACTGACACACAGTGTTCCAATGTTTCGCCATAATCGTATCTGATATATTCGAAGTGGTTCTCGCAACAAGTGTGCGAACTAAATAGGAAGTTATTATTTCCACTTAAAATACGAATAAATATGAAGTTGCTTTCACTTATTTGCTCCTTTTTTATAATCTCTGTATGACGCAAGTAGAAAGTGGGCTGTCTTAAGCTGACGTAGATCGACCCGTCATTAACGCACATTAGCCCGATTGATTAGGTGTGCATTCCTCCGATTGACATAAATGTTTCTAGAAGAAACATTGTTCCAATATTTTGCCGAAATCGTATCTAACATCTTGGAAGTGGTTATCGAACCAAGTGTGCGATCTAAAGAGGAAGCTTTCACTTACTTTTTCCTTTTTTATAACATCCGTATGAAGCAAATAGAAAGTGGGCTGACGTAGATCGACCCGCCATTAGTCCGATTGATTAGGTGTGCATTCCTCCGATTGACATAAATGTTTCTAGAAGAAACATTATTCCAGTATTTTCAAATCGTATCTAATATCTTGGAAGTGGTTATCGCACAAAGTGTGCGAACTAAGAGGAAGCTTTCAATTACTTGTTCTTTTTTTATAACATCCGTACGAAGCAAATAAAAAGTGGGCTGACTTGAGCTGACGTAGATCGACCCGCCATTAGTCCGATTGATTAAGTCCAGTGAAATCGACAAAGTCCTTAGAACAATTGCACTCACTACGAACACGAATGAGGGTAGTGTTCCAAACAGTAGGACCTCTTATTAAAAACCCTTTTTACATCAAAATAGGGTCTACCTTGTACATGTACAAACGTCTGTCTGATTTGACATATTTGACTCCACCTATCATTTCTTCCATTTCAGTTTGAGTAGATCCACCTAGCATCCACACAATCTGTTGCAATTTACTGTTTGTAGGTACTATACGGTTGGGTGATACAGTTTTCCCACACATCTATGCTATTTTCAGTCTCCAGGCGCTCTTTTTCCAGTTCCCTAGGGTTTGCTGGATTTGAAGGTTGTCGTTGAATGTCAACTAATACCCACCATAGTCCGCATACTTGAAAATATGGCTCACGGCTGTTCCACCATGACTTGAAACCTTGACTTTGGGCATCTAACCCAAGATCAGTTGGACGAAGAAAGGTTAGATCCAGCTAGGGCACCCGTACACACAATTTGTGAGCCACTGAGAGTTACTTCACCATAATTTGAACACAATCTGACAACCTGATATTTAAGAAATTAGATTGACTTTTCGATAGCTTACGATAGATTTACAACATTTGGAAAACAACATAATGGACGTTTTAACTGCTCGGTTTTGTAAATATTTTCTCATTTAAATTACAGATGAAGTTAGTACAAAATCGATTATACGTAAAACTTTTTACTTAAGCTTAGCGAAAGGATTTCCAAAACACAAATAGTTTAATACAAACTGAAACGTTGTTTGTCAAGACTATTTTAATTAATTAAATTTCAGATTAAGATATAATATCTGGGCAAATATTTAAGTTTCTCTAGTTAAAATTTCTACTTAGACACTACCGTTTTATTTAATTATAGTAGTAATAAAAATACGCTGGAATAATTTACAATAGTAATTGAATTTAATATTTTACGGCCAGTTTGATCCATAAACGTGCGACACAATTCTCGTTAATATAATACAGGTTAATATAACAATCGATGTTTGTAACGTCTTTTTTTGATGTGACAGTAATGCGCTCTGACCAACATTAAGTTAACTACACGGACTTTATGAACCGTACTTGTCTCGATCAACTCTACATGTAACAATATTTGTGAATAACATAAGCGCCAGTTAATTACATCTTGTAATTACTTGTGTTAGTGAGTTAATTTTTTTAAGTTGTGAAAGAAGGCGTGTTTTCGTAAAACAAGTCCACAGTAAATCACCTAAAGCCAATGTGCCAGCAGTCCACTGTTAACTAGCGGACAGCCAATGAGAGACCAGTGCATCGTTCTATTTCACATTGAATGACTGATTCAATTTGTTACTGTTACACTACGGCCTTTCTATTTTGATCTATTGTGCCTCTTATTATTTTTCTGTGATGCTCAGTTACAGCCCCTTCTCCTGCCCTAGCCTTTTTATAAAGTCTAGGATTCGGAGAGGATTCAAGATGGGCAGCCACCCCACTTCTAATTGGTGACTTTCCAGTTCCTTATTGTGGTCTTACGGGTGCTTGCCCTTTCAATTTCTCTTTCTCTTGGTCCTCTTTACAGAGGTTCTGTTCCATTTGGTCATCCTTTCTATTGTGCGGTGAAATCTCGCTCATTCTATTTTATATTCTCACTTATAGAAAGTAGTTAAGGAAACGATATCCACTCACACAGAGCCCTGCATACATGGATTAGGCAAAGGTGCACCGGGAGGTCGCCAGGTCTGCCAGGGCTCTGTTTGATACACAATTAGGCCTGTGTCTTTCACTGCATCAGCACGGTTAGCTTTACCCTTTAGAGTTAGCCAAGATGTGTACAGTAATGAATGTGAGTGTGTGTGTGTGTGTGTGTGTGTGTGTGTGTGTGTGTGTGTGTGTGTGAGAGTATTATGAGCTAGGATCATCAAGCCCATCAGCTGTCTCCGCTGGATCTACTTGAGGTTACACGCAATGTGCTACTGGACCTTCACCTTATAAAAATTTAATTGTAAACTCCTAGGCAGTGAGAAGGTGAGGTAGTGGGACAGGGTACCAACACGAGTAGTGGGACAGGGTGACGTCAGAGTACTGTTAATCAGTGCCTGAAGAGATTCATACTGGTGGCGAATGCGTTGTGTTATTTTGGCAAAGAAGTATAGAAGAACATGTAGTCTTTGAGTGTTTAAGGTGGGTTAGGAAGACGGAAAGTGTTTGGAGTTGTTGGAAGTATAAATGCAGGAGTGTATATGAGAAGGTTTGTGAGCGAAAAAGAGATTTAGGAAACATGTTTAGGAAGTTTTTGAAAAAGGTTATGAGTGATGCTGAACTCACACCAGGAGTGAGTGGAAAAAGTATAAATGTGAAAAATTATTGATGGGATCCTGATCCAGTCTGTATGAGTCGGAAGATCAAGTGATCCCAACAAGACATAAAGGAAAGCTGATAACCGTAGGCAGGTGTTCATGTATCAGTTGGTAAACAGTGATTAGTCAATGTCTGTTGTTCTTAGTCTGTCCCATTAGCAAGGATTTGTAGGCTTAAATTATCAGTAAACACCTAATACTTTATACAATCAATGAAATCTTTCAGTGCACCCAGAATGAGTTTTGAGGACATAATTTCTTGATAAAGTTAAGAAATTAGTCTCTATAAATCTTGTCAGAAATTGTGGTAAACATGCAGTGTAGATTGTTTTCGACTTTTCGATAATTTTCGATAACCTAAAATGCTTTATTACAAGCCTAAAATAAATAATCCAAAATACGAAAGCGCAGAAAGTACGATGAAAACCGAAAATAAAAGTGACCCGCATAACCAGTGACTTTTTTTTGTGTTTAACGTCCGACTATTGTGCACACTTGGGCTAATGCAGACGATGGGATGATTTATAGCGTATGAAAATGCCAAGCCCTGGCTGGGAATCGAACCCGGATTCTCGGGGTGAAAGTCCAGTACCCTACCAACTAGGCCACTGAGGCGGCTCCAGTGACTTTCTATCAGGAAGTAGGTAACGTGTTTTTGATCGCTATCAAAGAAAAACTAATTTTTTTTTAAATACTGACACGGTTGTTGGGTGGTGAACCTAACACGGTTGGTAGATGATAAAAACCCCTTTATTAAAAAAAATCTCAATATCTAACTGACACGGTTGTTAAGTGGTGAACCTAACCAAAAAGATGCTAATCGTGATGTTCACAAATAACGGACGCCATTTTAACAATGTTTTCGTTTTATTTTTTAAATTTTATATGTTATTCACTTCATTTGTTATGGGTAACTAACTCTGCACAGCTGTTTCGCGGGAGAATATAAACTAATTCGTGTAATTCAAGTCGGTTTCCAAAGCTTAAACTTAGGTTAGTCATCTTTGTGCCCTGAGTTTGCGTTGTAATTGCCTAATGACAGGCTGATATTAGCCTATAAGCTAGGGATGCACAGACCGCGGCCCGCGGGCCGCATGCGGCCAGCCGGTGAAATTCTGGTGGCCCGCCGTCACCAAAATAATACTCTCGTACATTCGAAAAATATTGAATTCTGTATCAGAATAAAACCAAAAAAAATTTGTTCAAAAGTAAAGACGTCCATAAAACTTATGAAAATTATTCAAATACCGCGCCAGTTCATGAATGAAACGACGCCGTCGAATTAGTCCGAATAGTCCCGAATAGTGTCAACAGAAAGAAGCAGTTTAATAGTGTAGGAGAGGACCTAGGAGCTGTGCCTAGCCCAGAGGAGTGGGAGGTGCAAGGTGGAGGGGCAAAGGGCAGCCCTTCAGTCCTGCAGTCCTGACCGAGACGTGGCAGACTTCTCGAAGTAGTGTTCTGTGTTTTGTCTGATCTTCTGTACCGCCGTAACTGTTTGTTTCTGTGTTGTTGTTTGTTAACCCTTTTTTATTTTGAAGTCTTATTAAAGTTTTTTTATCATTCTTGCATATAGTTTAATCCAAATTCAACGTAGATCTACTGTTGCAGTGTTAACCCGTCAAGTGTATAATTGTGTTGTGAAATCGTAAGTAAAACTCTGTTATCAATAAATGTTTCCCTACCTATTTATTCAATTATTCTTGGTAATTTAAAAAGGATGGGTAATTTAAGTAGGTACTGTAATTGTTTTTAGGTGCAGTGTTAACCCTAGACAGGATTATAACGCAACATGGACAAGCCAGGACCTAGTAAAAACGTAAGGCTAAAGATGAAAATCGGCAGTTTCAAGAAATATGGACTGAGAAATATTTTTTTGTATGGTTGCATAACAAAGTCGTTTGTTTAATTTGTAAGAATTCTGTTGCGATTGCAAAGGAATATAATGTAAAAGGCACTATGAAACGCAGCATTCTTCTTTTACCAAATTTACAGGCGAATTAAGAAAGCAAAAAGTGTTGTCTTTGAAACGGGAGCTTATTGGTCAGCAAACTGTGTTCACAAAACTCATTGAAGATTCAGAAACGGCTACAGAAGTTAGTTTTGAAATTTCTCGAATGATAGCAAAGCGAAGTCGCCCCTTCAATGATGGAGATTTTGTAAAAGAATGCATTGAAATCGCCGCTAAGAAAATGTGTCCAGAAGCAGCAAAAAGTTTGAGAAAATTCAACTGAATCGTATGACAATCCAAAGACGAATTATGTCTTTGTCAGCTAATATTGCGGAACAATTAACTGAAAAGACTAAGATAATTGAATTTTTTTCATTGGCACTCGACGAATCAACTGATATTAGTTCCACAGCTCAACTACTCATATTCATACGAGGTGTTACTCAAGATTTTGAAGTCGTAGAAGAGTTATTAGGAATGTGTTCATTGAAAGGTCAAACTAAAGGAGTTGATATACTCAATGTACTTTTGGATGAGTGTTCAAAAACTGGTTTTGACTTATCAAAATTATCGGGAATTGTGACTGACGGTGCTCCTTCTATGATTGGTGTCAATTCCGGGCTAGTTACTTTGCTAAAAAGTATCTGCAAGAAAAAAACATAAACGCTGAAGATCTCATGCAGTTTCATTGCATCATACACCAAGAAGCCCTTTGTTCTAAAAAAATTGAATTTCAAAATGTCATGAAGGTGGTAGTTTCGACTGTAAATTTCATCAAATCACGAGGACTCAATCACAGGCAATTCAAACAATTCCTTGATGACATCGAAAGCGAATATGGAGATTTGCTGTTTTATACAGAAGTAAGGTGGCTAAGTCGTGGATTGACACTTGAACGATTTCTAAATTTAATAGAAGAAATTGGAATATTTCTGGTGGAGAAGCAAAGGGATGTCCCGGAACTTAAAAATCCTGATTGGTTGTGTGATTTGGCTTTTTAGTTGACATTACAAATCATTTGAATGTCTTGAACACAGGATTCAAGGCAAAAATCAACTGATATCCCAGCTCTACGCTCATGTATCATCCTTTCAATGCAAGCTGACTCTTTTCAGATCGCAACTGACTTCTGGAAATTACAATCATTTTCCGAATTATAAGAAAATGGCCGAAAAATTCAACAAAACTGCGATTAATTTCAGTTATGTAGAAAAGCTGGATATTCTGATTCACTCTTTTCAAGACAGATTTTCGGACTTCAAAAAGTGAAACCTCTGTTGGACATATTCAGCAATCCTTTCTCGATTTCAGTTGAAATGCGCCAGAGTCAATGCAGTTAGAAATTATCGATTTGCAAAACGACCAAGATTTGCGCAACAAATTCAACGAGGGAGACTTGTTGAACTTTTACCACTGCATTGACAAAAATATGTACAAAGAGTTGCGCATAAACGCTCTGAAATGTGCCAGCTTATTTGGTTCTACCTATATATGTGAACAAACTTTTTCAATACTGAATAATAATAAAACAAAAATCGAAACCGCCTTGCAAATGAAAGTTTGGAAGCAGTTTTACGTGTTGCTACAAGTAAATTTGACCCAAATATAAAAGATTGTAAGCACTATGCAGTGCCACGCTTCAAATTAATAAATTATTTTTCAATTTTAATACATTATATGCATTTTTTATTGTCTTTAATTACCTATACTTCTGGCGGCCCGCCATCAGTTCATGATTTGCCCGAGTGGCCCCTAGTTTTAATAAGTCTGTGCATCCCTGCTATAAGCGGATGTGGGCTTTCCAATAAGAGCCACTGGATATTGTACTGTTAGGCGGGCATCAATTATTGATCTACCCTCATTAATGATCTGCCGCCTCTGATCAACTGTATTATTATGTTTTTGTTATTCACTATCACAATAATGAATCAATTACGATAATTAATTGACAACAGCTGTTCTTTGTCATGTAAAACTGTACAAAGTCTCAAGTTAGGAATTAAAATTAGCGTTTCTGAAATACCTTGCCATCTTGTGACGCATGAGCGTGTGCTCACCACTTTAGCCTTCAGAAAATCCTTACAACTTTGCGATGCACAAGAGTGGATGAATCGCTTTAGCGTTCTGTTTGCTTTGCAATTTCGTGGTGCACGAGCGTGTATGGACTGCTTTAGCGTTCGGAATGCCTTGAAATTTTGTGGCACACAAACGTGTATGGACCGCTTTAGCGTTCTGAATAATTTACAATTTTGTGGCGCACGAGCGTGTATGGACCGTTTTAGCGTTCTGTTTGCCCTGTAATTTTGTGGCGCACGAGCGTGTATGGACCGCTTTAGCGTTCTGTTTGCCCTGTAATTTTGTGGCGCACGAGCGTGCATGGACCGCTTTAGCGTTCTGAATAATTTACAATTTTGTGGCGCACGAGCGTGTATGGACCGTTTTAGCGTTCTGTTTGCCCTGTAATTTTGTGGCGCACGAGCGTGTATGGACCGCTTTAGCGTTCTGTTTGCCCTGTAATTTTGTGGCGCACGAGCGTGTATGGACCGCTTTAGCGTTCTGTTTGCCCTGTAATTATGTGGCGCACGAGCGTGTATGGACCGCTTTAGCGTTCTGTTTGCCCTGTAATTTTGTGGCGCACGAGCGTGTATGGACCGCTTTAGCGTTCTGTTTGCCCTGTAATTTTGTGGCGCACGAGCGTGCATGGACCGCTTTAGCGTTCTGAATAATTTACAATTTTGTGGCGCACGAGCGTGTATGGACCGTTTTAGCGTTCTGTTTGCCCTGTAATTTTGTGGCGCACGAGCGTGTATGGACCGCTTTAGCGTTCTGTTTGCCCTGTAACTTTGTGGTGCACGAGCGTGTATGGACCGCTTTAGCGTTCTGTTTGCCCTGTAATTTTGTGGCGCACGAGCGTGTATGGACCGCTTTAGCGTTCTGTTTGCCCTGTAATTTCGTGGTGCACGAGCGTGTATGGACCGCTTTAGCGTTCTGTTTGCCTTGTAACTTTGTGGCACACAAACGTGTATGGACCGCTTTAGCGTTCTGAATAATTTGTAATTTTGTGGCGCACGAGCGTGTATGGACCGTTTTAGCGTTCTGTTTGCCCTGTAATTTTGTGGCACACGAGCGTGTATGGACCGCTTTAGCGTTCTGTTTGCCCTGTAATTTTGTGGCGCACGAGCGTGCATGGACCGCTTTAGCGTTCTGTTTGCCCTGTAATTTTGTGGTGCACGAGCGTGTATGGACCGCTTTAGCGTTCTGTTTGCCCTGTAATTTTGTGGTGCACGAGCGTGTATGGACCGCTTTAGCGTTCTGTTTGCCCTGTAATTATGTGGCGCACGAGCGTGTATGGACCGCTTTAGCGTTCTGTTTGCCCTGTAATTATGTGGCACACGAGCGTGTATGGACCGCTTTAGCGTTCTGTTTGCCCTGTAACTTTGTGGTGCACGAGCGTGTATGGACCGCTTTAGCGTTCTGTTTGCCCTGTAATTATGTGGCACATGAGCGTGTATGGACCGCTTTAGCGTTCTGTTTGCCCTGTAACTTTGTGGTGTACGAGCGTGTATGGACCGCTTTAGCGTTCTGTTTGCCCTGTAATTATGTGGCACATGAGCGTGTATGGACCGCTTTAGCGTTCTGTTTGCCCTGTAACTTTGTGGTGCACGAGCGTGTATGGACCGCTTTAGCGTTCTGTTTGCCCTGTAATTTTGTGGTACACGTGTATAGATTAAGCGCTTTAGAGTTTCTTAATTTTGTACTTTTATCTTGCTAATATTTAAAATTAAATTAATAAATGATACATAAAAATTTTATTATAATGGTTAAATAGGAATTTCAAAAATGATTAAAATAAACAAATTATTTTGGGAATCCGCTTCCATCACGTCAGCGTGCCGTTACAGTTTAAGTGTAGGTATACGTTACACTTAAAGTATAACTCAGATTAGATGTGGGAGTGAATTAATTACACTATAACGCCCGTAACGCCTGCTGGATAAACACTAGTTGAAATGTTAATTACAGTTTACTAAAGAGATAGCCAGAAGTTATAATTATTGTACAAGAAGCAAACACAAGCCAGATTGTATCTATCGCGTGATATCTGCCACTATGTTTACTGCTGCCGACATGCAGAACTGCCAGCGAAGTTATAAAGGCCTTCTGATCTTCTAAAATTGTACGATAATTTTCTTTATTTTTATACCAAAAGGTACTCTGTGCTCCTTTACAAACCGTACGATAATTTTCTTATCGTACCTTATCTTTATAACAACAGGTACCTTGTGATCATTTACAAACCGTACGATAATTTTATGACAAACGTGATAGCGGAGTAAATAAAATAGGAAATACATTATTTTTCTGTTCAAAGGATATTCCTTCAGTTATTTGCTTTAAAAAAATCTACGATTTTCTTTTAAATTTATTTACACTTTTGACTTTGCGTTTTCTCTCGTGTTTTGTTTGTATGTTACTAAGGTTTTTTGGCTTACGGACCTCAAGGCAGCAACACACTTAGCCAATATTACATTATAGTTGTGCGCCGAATGAATTCACTACTGTATGGGCCATCGTGGTAAAACCCAGATCCGGTACCATGAAATCACTTACGTAAAATCTTTAACCCCCCAAAAAGCGATCTACGGGTCATCTAGAGGTCAAAAGAATCGGTCGTCACTTTCAGTAAAACTTCATATGGTTATGGGTTATTCGTTCGTCACTTCATATGGTTATGGGTCTTGCCACAATAGCTGCTTCGATAACTCATTTTTAAATTAAAATTTGCTAATAATACGTTAACATTTATAAGCATATACGTGTGTGTGTGTGTGTGTGTGTGTGTGTGTGTGTGTGTGTGTGTGTGTGTGTGTGTGTGGGGTGTGTATGTGAGAGAGAGTGAGTGTGTGTGTGTGTGTGTGTGTGTGTGTGTGTTATAGCACGTTCACATTCGCAATTTTGGTCCGATTTAACTCAAAATTTTCACAAAAATCAATTTTGGTAACCAGCTGAATTTGTTCAACAGTTTCAAAATGGCAGATATTTAAAATCTTTAAAAATGTTAAACTTTTTTTTCTTAATAATTTTAGAAAATCCTATTTAACAATCTTAATCTATATAGATTTTATTGTTTGTTATGATAGTTAAATCAATTTTCAAAAAGTATAAACTACTTTGGGGAATTTGCTCCTATTATGTCCGCGATACAACTGCGTGTCGCGAGTATTTAACTTATTATCTTTTCTGTGGTTTCCTACTATTTCTTCTCGATATAAATGTCTGTTAAAATAGATGTTATAATTATATTTAATACTTGTATGACCTGTTAATATAGCAATGTCATTCATTATATTTAGGTTATTTAATACAATAGGTCTTACTTTGTTCTACTTTCGTATTTAAAATTATAACATAAAATTAATGACTGAATTCTAACATTGTACCTTATAGAAATATTTACAAATGAAACCTACTATAACCGAATTTTACATTGCATACCTAAATTAGGCTACAGTATTTACTGTTTATTAAAAGCAGAGTTTTTTATTTAATATCATTTACATATTAGAACTGGCCTAGATTGTGTTTTATTGATTCTACTTTCAAAACTGTTTCGGTCAATAATTATTTAAGTTTTGGATCCAATAATAATTTAAATATTACTTTCAACAACGTTGTATTTAGCAATCAGCTGCTTTGCATAATTTATCGCATATGCCTGCATTTGTTTCACTCTTCTTTATACTGTTCCTGGAATTTTGTTTACATACATTTTATCGGTTTTAAATCGGTTTTATTTTACTGTAAATCGTTAAAAAATATATTCTGGTGTTCTGACGAACCTGTAGGTACCCCATATACGTAGTTTCAATAAAAAAGGTTATTAGGTCTAAAACGAATCAGAATGCTAAGCGTAATAATATATGAAACATTAATTAATTAAAACCGATAATTTTCCATGGATCTCCGGATTTTTTTGATAGTTCTAGTTTATCTAACCTTGCTAAAGGCCTTCTGAGTGTTACAAGTTTATTATGTTTTGTGTTTGTTAAGTATATTTTATTTTAGAAAATAAATTTCTTCTTGTAAAAAATTAATATTGTTTTTAAATACCTTTTTTAAGTATTTTTTTCTTTAGTTAAAGTAAAACCAAACTGAACTGGTTTAAGGAGATAGAGAGGGACCTACGAGAGTTTCAAATTACAGAAGAGATGCTTGCAGATAGATCCGCAAAGAGTATAATCGAAGGTAAAATGAAGAGGTTCCAGGACAGGGTCAAGACCAAAATACCATATAGGATTTCTGAGGCAGAGAGGACGGCAAGATCTGAAAGGATGAAGAAATACTGGGCGGACAGGAAAGCACGACACACTGAGCATTGATTGATCAATCGTCCCCCAAAGTGGGTGAAACGTAGAAGAAGAAGAAGTTAAAGTAATAATACGCATTAATAAAACTATATTTCAAAAGTTTTTATTTTAGAGGTAAATTAAATAAGTATAATTTTTAATTAAAACTTCATTAAAACTAAACAACATAGAAACTTCGTAAACACCGAGTATCGCTGATTGTTTGAACACGTTTTTTAGTAGTACAATTTTACAGAAGGATTTTCAGCTTAACGCTTACAAAACTAAAAACTCAATAAAACTTTTTGTAAAGTGTTCCAGTTAACAGGGAAATACATTTATGACGAAAAACAAGTGCTTGTATAAACCCGAAGCCATATTTCAGGAACGACAATATTTATAAGTGGAATTACAACAATAAATATGCGAAAGGAGGCAATAACGGGTTTCAGCTGTTGTGCAGAAAGGTTGCGTGAAATATGTGTCGGCCGCAGAAGCGCACATGTGTCGTCCTGCAGGACCCCCGGCGGCCGAGCTGGACTAAGCGGTGACGTGAAGATTACGTGAAGATTAGCTCCGCCCTCAAGGCTTGTTTATTGTTATTGGTTGTCAAAGTGGAAATGGATTTACGGTTTCGTTTTTTTTTTCAGTATTGCTTTCTCTGTCCGAAAGGAACTTAAGGTACATTTAAATTGGACACATGAATGCGGATTTGTATGAGGTACATGTCAAACTGACAAATCGTTATACATCACCTCATACAAATTGTACGAGCTCCAAAATTTCCTTACACATTTTGTATGAGCAAAAACATTGTATTTACTTTCGTTTGTCTGAGTTTATTTTCATGTGTTTTTAGGTTATGGCCGTTTTTGTTATTTAATTAGCTGTTTACTCAGCTGACAGGTTTTCATTTGTTGGCAAATTCAGTTTTACACAATAGGATAATTTCTCACTGAATTCCGGGGTGTAGGGGGTTGAGGGTAATGAGAAGACAGACCGACTGGCTGGACTGGAATCTGCATCTGAGTTTATCGGACTCGAGCCGGCTTTAGGAATATCTGTCATTGGCCAGGTTTGTTATCAATGGATGGACTAACAACCAACACCAGGCAAGGTGGGATAACTTTAATGGACATTCTCATAGCAAACGCCACTTAATAAAGGTTCCTCGTGGAGGACTTTGTGGGCAGATCGTAACTCAGGAAAATCATAGGGGTTATTATGAAACTGTGGTCTGAGGGTGCACATGAACATCCTGTTATGTACCACAGAAAAACCGTGTGTAGTTTATGAAAGAGGAGGAAATTGCAGGACACATAATTCATGACTGTGAGACTCTTGCTAACAGAAGGCTACGGGTTTTTTGTTTCCAGGTCCCTAGAGAACACCAGCAGGATGAGCTAGTCAGTGGATTGCTGGAACTTATAGACAACAATTTGCTGAACTAATACTTAAGAGGTTTAGTTTCACAATAAGTCCGTCGATTGCAGTACCTGCGGTTTTACAATCCCTTCCTATAGTATACAATCTAATCTAATATAACAGGCTAGTTTGTTTTAAAAATTTTCTTTACATAGTTTGATTTACTATTTTGTTGTACAGTTCCATTTACTGTTTTAAACACTGAGCCATCTTCTAAAGTGAGTTTAATATCCAACACGGTACAGGCCTATGCGCAATGAGTTTTTCTTTTTTTTTTAAATTCTCATTGCCACCTTTTTTTAATGTTTAACACTTTATTATTGTGTTTAATGTTTAACATGTTTAATGTTTATTATTGTGCACACTTGGGCTAATGCAGACGGTGGGATGATTTATAGCGTATGAAAATGCCAAGCCCTCGCCGGGAATCGAACCCGGGTCCTCGGGGTGAAAGCCCAGTACGCTATCAACTAGGCCACCGAGGCGGCTTCAGTGGTGATAAATATTAAAATTTTTCATTACTAGGCCTGGTTTTATTGTACAAATTTAGAATATTTGCACTTAAAGGTACTGCCACTGACTAACAGAAATTACCATTTGAAAATGGCACGATTTGTATAAGTGTAAATGCAGGGTGTATTTTTACAAACTATTTGACATGAGGACTTGTATGATCATACAAAATACATTATTCTCACAAGTCCCTTATACATGTATCCCAATGTAAACATTTCTACGAAGGGAACATAGAAATAATAAACACAGTAAATTTAATGGGAAAATACTCAATAACAATGGCAGTTATAATAACACGTCAAGCGAGTTGTAGACAATTTTAACCTTAAAGAAGCGAATTAACCGGTGAATTAGCACCTCGGACACGCCGCTCTCCCTCCCACACCACAAACACACACTCGCACACACAAACACACACATACACACACCACAAACACACACACACACACACACACACACACACACACACACACACACACACACACACACACACACACACACACACACACACGCACGCACACACACACACACACACACACACATATACCACAAACACAGACACACACACACAAACACAGACGCACGCACACACACACACACACACACACACACCACAAACACACACTACAAACACGCACACACACGCACACACACGCGCGCACGCACACACACACACAAACCACAAAAACACACACACCACAAACACACACACACACACACACACACACACACACACACACACACACACACACACACACACACACACACACACACACACACACACACACACACACACACACACACACACACACACACACACACACACACACACACAAACACACACACACACACAAACACAGACACACACACACACACACACACACACACACACACACACACACCACAAACACACACTACAAACACGCACACACACGCGCGCGCACACACACACACACAAACCACAAAAACACACACACCACAAACACACACACGCACACGCGCGCATGCACACACACACACACACACCTCAAAAATAGATATAAAGATCTTAATTAGCGCTCAAGTTAAAGTCCCGGGTTGGGGTCTTACCCTGATGGCCGCTTCAGTAACCTATTTTCCGATATAACAACCAAAATTCCCTGTAGTCACGTACGAGCGGGTGTATCGGATGTTACACTTTACGGAACACGTTCTGCAGCGTTTAACGAAAATAACTGTTTCCAGATTACGTTTGTACTAACCGGAAGAGGAAGAGGAAGCCTTGATAAAGTGGATTAAAAGTTTCTCTGGACAGCAACAGGCGGCGCTGCGGAGATAAATGTTGGGTTTGTGCGTTTATCTTGTAAAACTTGCAGCGTTCACTTCACGAACGTGTTATTTGAAAAATTTACAATCTTTAGCGCTAATACTGAATTAATCTGGGCTCACAGCTGTATGCGGACGTGATGGAAGCGAACTTCCAAAAAGTAACAATATCACAATATTTTTAATTAATATTTTCTTAAAATGTGATTCAATCATCAAAATCAGCATTAATTAATCAGGATCTGACACAAAATTCAAAAATGGCACAAAAATCCATTTTAGTTAATAGCTTTGTTTCAACATAATCTAAAATGACGGTTATTAAAAATGCATAACTTCTTTGTTTTAATTCTTTCAAAAATTCCATTTCTCCTCCGTAATCAGCACAAAAACTGCATAAATTATTGTTCTGAATTGTCAGAATCAGTAAGTAATTTAATTTATCGTTGGTGCTAGTTTATTTTATTATTTTTAATTCGTTAATTTAAATTTTAAAATACGGATTATGATGGTGAAATCAGCATTTCAAAAATATTAAGCTAAAACTTACTTTTAAAAACTCGCTTACATTACGTCAGCGAGACAGCTGCGTGTTGCGATTGTCTCTTTCTCTTACAGGGGAAAGTATAAATTGGAACTGTTACAATGATATAAGACCAAGATCAGTTGCTTTTTTATTAAATAATTTTTAACCCTCCTCGCTTTTTGGGGTGGAGTGTCATTGATCTCCCACAATATTGACGCGTGCGTTTGCCCTGAAGGGGTTGAACTTTATTTTTCCGCTTACGAAAATTTCTCACCCCTAACCTAACGAAATACTATAATTCAATTTACATAACCCCAGCATTGCTTATTGTGTGTACACAATATTTTCGCTGAAAGCACAGGAATAGTTGAGCTCATAGTAATTACAACGCAAAGACGTAGTTAGAAATTTTATTAATATTGTTAGATTTTTTTATTTTAAGGCGAAAAGCACATTAAGGCTATCTAAATGTAAGTGTGAGAGTAAAGTATTAAAGTCGCAAGTGTAGTGTTGTAAGTGTAAAAGTGTCTGTTAGACTCGGGTACCGCGAGGGACGTTTAAATCCTCTCAATAGGGGCAGCTAGTCTGCAACCCCTGCGGGGAATATTATTACAGTATTTAACTGCGCTCTGTTGAAATGTTTAGTTATGTACCACTCATATTGCCGTGATTTTTTAACAAATTTTTCCAAAATGACCCCTACCAAGATCGTTTTTTTTAATACGAAAATGTTATATTCCAAAATTATATCATAAAACGTTTTTAGAAAATTGTTTTTATAAATATAGTTTGATTGTTTTAATTTCATTACGCAATTTATAACATATTTTGACAATTACTATTTTTATATTATTGAATAAACAAATAAACCTCCACTAATAATACGGATTCTAAGGATAAAGTTGATGCCATAGCAGAAAGGATTATTATATCAGCTGATTTAACGTAAACAATTGCTAGGTATCAGCTGATTGAACAGTATTCATGCGGACTGATTTTATCACTATCCCTACAATTTTAGAGAGATATTCATATTGACCGTGTTAAAAGGCTTCTTTTTGTAATTACATCGAATTTTCTGGAAGATAAGGCCTACCTCGATCGATTCTATAAGCCTGTATATGAAATGCTCCAACATTATATCAAAATCGAATTTTCTGGTAATGAAAAGCTCTCAATGCTTTAAGTTCCAGGAAAATCTCTCGAGTCGCTTCGGAAAATAGTTCGAAAAACAGGGAAATTAATTTTCACGGAAGTAATTCCTTGTTCAATAAATTTCTCTTATTGAATAACTACTAATGTTCAAGTCTCACAAAATTCTCTCGAACCGTTTCGGAAAATAGGTCGGAAACGCAAGAAAATAATGTTCTCGGAATTAAGTCCTTGTTCAATGAATTTCCCTTATTGAAATAGCACTAATGCTCAAATATCAAGAAAATCTTTCGACTTGCTTAGGAAAATAGTTGGGAAAATCAAGAAAACTAAATTTCAATGAATTTCTCTAATATTGAAGTCTCAGGAAAATCTGTCGAGCTGAGGAAACGTAAAAATTTTTTGAGTGTCCGTTTCTCTGTCTGTCTGTCGGTAACACACCTCTGACTCTTAAACTATTTCACCGATAACTGTAAAATTTTGCTAAAATAGTCTTAGCAGCGGCCTGAACCCAGGAGAAATATAAGGGTTGGCAACAAAAACAATTTTGGGGTAGTTAAGGGGTGCAGTCTTATGGATATTTTGTTTATTTGTGTAGTGTGTGTTATCATTTGAAACTAGAACTGATTACGAATGTGTAGTAGTTTTTGTAAATAAATATATTATATGGTAATGACAGACCTCTTCAAGTTTTTATGTCCTCCTAACTTTTATGTATTAGGTAAAAATAATGTCTACAAATTTAAAAACCTTAATCAAACTGCAAACATACCTTATAAAACCTTACACAAACTGCAAACAAACCATAACCTAAACAGTACAAAACCTTGAACGAATTGCAGGGAAACGAAAATCTTTTTTCAAAATTTCCCGATGATTTCACATTTTATGAATCCCAACGAAAACAACTTCTGAATAATTCACTGACAACTTTAGAAAGGTTTTTTACGCCATCGTCCTTTTGCAGTTTGGGTAACAGTGATTAGAATGAAATATAAGTACCGAAATACAAGTAATTATGATTATTTTAGACGTAAATACTTTATAAGGAACAAGGCACCTTAGGAACTAAGTTATGTGCTTGACCATAACATACAGAAAAATGTATCTGGCTTAAAACGTCCCCGAAAACATTCGTTTCCATAACATATAAGTATGAAAAGACTATTTCTTTAGAACGACCCTTTCTGCTTTTATTCTAAAACACAAAAAGGCTGCATAATAACAGCTACAATGTATTCTTTTACATACTCCAGTACGCCAAAAAACACAATCAAATTTTCAAGCCGCCTTTACGGAAGGGGTAAAGAAATTGGGGTAAATAACTAAAGAGGAACATTGAACTTAAACATCCCCCTGGGCTGGGGTTAAATGGGGCGTGTAATATGGGTTCAGAGTTGTGACTTTGCTGAAGTTTCAGACAGCATGCTGACTTAAGGAAGCGTACAGTGTAGCAACGTTGTATAAGAGTATTGCCATTTTGTTATCAAATTGTTTTCGTTTTTTTTTAAATTTCCGTTGAAAAATTATCTGTTGTAGCGCCTATTATAGTAAAACCCAGACCCAGATCTACGTGGGGGGGTTTTGTCCTTACAACTTTGTCAACTAAACGATCAGTTAGAAAAAATTTTAAAAGTTACAAACTAATGTTTAATTTGTAATAAAGAAGAGACTAAAACACGCTTTTTGAAATATGTTTACCGTTTTCGACAAACAGCTGACTACCAACATTATGAACAAAAATTATTGCGGTACGTAGCTATCTCACTGACGTGATAGGATTGGATTTTCAAAAATAATTTTTTCCTTAATATTTTTTAAATTCTGATTTTACCATAATAAATCGCTATTACCATTTTACCATAATAATAGGCCGCCTCGGTGGCCTAGTTGATAGCGTATTAGGTTTTCACCCCGAGGACCCGGGTTCGATTCCCGGCCAGGGCTTGGCATTTTCATACGCTATAAATCATCCCATCGTCTGCATTAGCTCAAGTGTGAACAATATTTGGACGTTAAACACAAAAAAAAAAAATATATATATATATATATATATATATATATATATATATATATACACTCCTTAAAATTGATTTAGAGGTTATGACAGGCGCTCATTCAAGATCCCGGGATCTGTGCCTTACCATCCTACTTGCTCCAATAGCTCACTTTCTAATATAAATTCACTAATAAATCCGAAACTACAATATTCTGAAAAGACTGCCTTGCAGAGTCAAATATAGCCTATTTTATTTTTATATTTACCAAAACAGTTGATTTTGAACATCGTGTGGTCCTACGTTGCCTTTACGTTGATATTATATCTATTAAGAGTAACTTTAGAACTATTCATTAATTCAGAGAGTTGATATTTCGCAATATATTTGTTCCCGCTAATATAAAAATTCCCTGCAATGGGACAAAGAAACATTAAAGGCCTAATTCTGGAGCTATTACAACGTGTTTTCTATTAATTACCATAACGCAATATGCTTTAATGGCAAGGTGTAATGGGTGCTCTAACATTTACATACAAACAGTACATAAATATGAAAAAACCCTTGTAAATTTGTATTCACAAATAGAAAAAAAACCAGAAAAATTCAACACTTCAACGACTAAACTTCCAATGTATAGTGTAGTTTAGCTGTTACGTCGCATTACATCGAATATCCCAAAACAACAGTGTCTGTTACGTTTCGATATAGTGGTTACTTCAGTTTATATACGTTTTTTTCAATTAAATCATTTTTGCGCCCAATTTTTTAAAAATTATTCACACTGATATAATTATCTCAAAACTATGAGAATAGTTTTTGTATTCCCAAAACAATGAGAATAAACTGAGTTTATTCTTCTTGGACCTCCTAAACTAGAGATTATCAAAATCACGTTCACACCCTCTAAGGAATTAAGGATCCCTAAGGATTTGTGACCCGAAAGCCAGGAATTTCATAACCACGAATTAAAATTCTTAGAAAACAATTCCAAACCACGTAATACAATTCTTTCCTGAACTTTTTTTTGTGTTTAACGTCCGACTATTGTGCACACTTGGGCTAATGCAGACTATAGGATGATTTATAGCTTATGAAAATGCCAAGCCCTGGCCGGGAATCGAACCCGGGTCCTCGGGGTGAAAGCCTAGTACGCTGTCAACTAGGCCACATCGAGACAACTACTAACATTTTTAATAAGTCTAAAAAAACCCTCATGACGAAAGCAACCAGGTCACCTAAGGATGCTGATTAAGGCTGGATTACCATCAACAGTAACTAACCAGATGACGGTAAATTGGTTCGGTTCTTTGATTTCGTAGACCAAAACTTCACATATTGTCCTCGAGATGGGAACTGATATAAACGACAGAAGTGAAAGAACAGTTAAGTAGAAAGCTTTTACAGTAACGGCAACACTTTATCCCAATAGACTAATGAGGACGAGGTATCAGTGTTAAGGTAAGGGAAAAGCGACGGGAGTAACTGCGGCTATAACTAAGAACCTTAAGGTGCGCAGTTCAGAGACGCAGCAGACCGACCGGTGCTGTGGCCACATCGACCACCGAGTTCCCCCACTACAGTGCCATACTAAAAAAAACAAATATACAATATCGACTTTTTCCCCAAAAAAGAACTTTACGTTGCGATGAAAAAATTTTAAAAACAAAACCATATGTAATTATTTTTAGCGTAAAAGAATATTCTTTATTTATGATTAATAGTTGAGTAAAATTCAAAAAAATATATTTTCACAATTAACGCCTCCTAAAGTTCACCATTACATCCGAATTTTGGGGGAGATATTGCAGCCTCTAGTTATTTATAATTTTATTTATTTCAGCATATTTTAAAATAATTTTTATTAAAATTGCCATATTTTAGTCCAGATTTTTGTAGTCTTTTATATGGCTGTAGCCTTAAGTTTTAAAAGATAACACCATACCTGAGTGATCTCTATGAATAATTAATTCCTTAACCTACAAAAACTATACATCTACTAACGTGTCGACTTTTAGAAAACCTCAAACGTGGGGATTTATTTTTAATGAACGTGTCTTATTTCCGACCCGACTGTATTAAAACAAACAAAAATCAACAATAAAAATATAGTAACCATAGAAATTTCACATATCAGATTAATTTTTAATATTACAGTGTCCTTCCAAACTCCGATAATGTATAAATTAACATCGAAACGTATGAAAATTTCCTCATTGAACAATTTGTGTAAAACTCGAGCTAATATTGTTTCCGGTTATCATTCGCCAAAGTTAATGGACTGCCGCGGAAATGCCGAACCGGTGCCGCCAAAGAGACTCGTGTGCAGCCCCGATTACTTGAAGACAATGTGCAAGCAGCGACCACCGTGCCCCTGCCCGCCGGAGGAAACGTCGAGGCGCCGCTGGACTCTGAACAGACTGGCGGTGGCTGCGGCCAAGCTGGGACTCTTCGTCGGCTTAGTGAAATGTTCTAGCGATGCTGGTGTTTGGGCGGGAAGCGACGAGAGCGAGGACCTGTACTACGACGTGTATTTCGTGTTTCGACCCAACAAACGTCCGAAGGTAAAGGCACTCTGTACTAATACGCCGTTAACTCAGAATAGAAAAGGTTACGGGAACTACAACATCACTTAAAAAAGCAGAAACAAATGTATTTATAAAATTATTAGTAGTTCAATTATTAGTAATAAGAGGTGTGTTCAGAAAGTAACGAGAATTTTAATTTTTTGAAGAAAATATTTATTTATTCTTCTACATTGATGTTGACGCCTTCAAAATAGTCCCCATTGGAGATTATGCACTTGTGCCAGCACTTCTTCCAATCCTCGAAACACTTCTCAAACTCTCGATCTTTGAGATAGCCTTTAGTTCTTTCAGCGATGCGCTTTTAATGTCATCTACGGCTGTAAAACGACGGCCCTTTAAGGTTCTCTTTATTTTTGGAAATAGAAAAAAGTCACACGGAGCCATGTCTGGCGAATATGGAGGCTGGGGCATCGTTACAGTACTGTTTTTGGCCGAAAATTCACGAACAAGCAATGAAGTGTGAGCTGGTGCATTATCGTGGTGCAAAAGCCATGAATTGTTTTTCCACAGATCCGGGCGTTTTTTTCGGATTGCTTCACGCAAACGGCGTTGAACTTGTAGGTAGTATTCCTTATTGACCGTTTCACCTGGTGGCAGGAATTCATGATGCACTATGCCAATAATATCGAAGAACACAGTGAGCATAACCTTCACGTTCGACAGCACTTGTCGAGTCTTTTTCGGTCTTGGCGAGCCAGAATGCCTCCACTGGGATGATTGAGCCTTAGTTTAGACGCCGTAAGTCCATGTTTCGTCAACTGTTATAATACGTTTCAGTAATCCTGCATCGTCGTTGACTTCATTTAGTGACTCCTGAACAAATTCCATTCGCCGCTGTTTTTGCTCAAAATTCAACAATTTTGGAACGAATTTTGCTGCCACGCCATTTTATACACAAAACATTGGAAACAATGTCATGACATGATCCAATCGGTACGCCAACTTCATCAGCGACCTCTCTAATTGTGATTCGGCGATTGTTCATAACCGTTTCTTTCACTTTTTCCACGTTGTTGATGTGCTGGGGCGTCCAGGGCGTTCGTCATCTTCAACGTCTTCACGGCCTTCTTGGAAACGCTTATACCACTCGTAAACTCTTGCTTTACTCATAGCAGACTCACCATAGGCCTTTGTTAACATTTCACACACTTTGTTACACTTTATTCCATTTTTTACGCAAAATTTGATACAAATTCTTTGATCCATTTCTTTTAACAAACGAAAATCGCCGAGCTCATAAAAACACGTCTAACCTTAGTGGCTGTCACAGACAAAGTCAACAATGAAAACAGCTGAAAGTTTTATCATACTTCAAAGACAAAAAACTGTTCTGGTATGTTTATCATACCAACATAACAAAAAAAATGTTTGACAATCGGACTCTCAAGTCCGCGAAATTTAAAAATTCTCGTTACTTTCTGAACACACCTCGTATACACGTCGCCGTATATTCTTAACCGCATTTTATGGACTATAAGACACACCTTAATGTTTAAGCAATTTTTCTTAAAGAATAACTTGTTTGCCATTTTTATTATTAGATTGTAAAGCTAGATTTAAAAAAATAGTTTTTTTTCATTACGAAACCAGCTCCTAACAAAAATATTGTACTGTTTCCGATAACACAAATCACTTTAAAGTTCACTGTCACCGTAGACTGCAATGACGCATTACAGGCTAGACTAGAAATGTTCGAAAATACGTAGTCAATAAAGCAATAAATTATATCCTGTTTCATAACTTGTCCTGTGTTTCATTTTTTTGCCGCTAGATAGTGTTCTTTATATTCAGTCACACATTATACGTATTTTTGGGACCTTTTTTTTACTTCTCGCTATAAAAACTATACAGAAAATTTGTCGATGTTGAAAAAAAATCGATTTTCAAATTTTGATAGACCTAGTACTTGTTTCAAGACGCTTAAATCCGAAAAAGTGCCTTTTACTTGAGTATGTGTATGTGTGTGATAAGTACATATACAAAACGTCCCTTAAAGCAGCCATCAAGGTAAGACCCAGACCTGAAATCATGAAATGAGCGCCGATCCTGACCTCTTTTTTGTGAGATCGTTAAAAATTAACTTCGCGTGCCGAGTGCCCGTATAATTTATATTTTAGTATTCTGGCGTTTTAATTTTGCTCCAATTTGATATAAATTTGGCTAGGAAATAGTAATAATAGCGTGAAAAAATTTGTAACAGTGAAACCGTTTTAACAACTTCAAAATAAAATCTTTAAAAAAATCACAACTCTGTATTTGGAAAACCGACTACACCATCGTAACCAGCGTTAATATGTAAACAATGTAGCACTATAAGTTATAAAATTTCTTTGAAAATATTATCTATTATTGTTACTTTTTTGAATTAGAGACATTTGTACTTCGATCATCTTAACTTGATTTCAGACAACAAATTGTTTTGTTTACGTAAAACGTTTTGTGTCTGTTTAATTTAAATTAATTAAATAAATAAAATAAATTAAACTATTAAGAAATACCAACAGTTTTTGGCTAAAAATCTGTCGTCAACAATTAATAACCAACAGACCTGCCGCAAACAATAAATTATTTTATCAACTCTATGAATAACAAATACGAGGCTTAATATGCAAAATTAATTATTATGTAATGGTAATGCGGATCGATGAAAGTAACGTTCACCCATCCCAGTTCCAACTGTTGATATTGAAATATTCAATTACTTAGAAAACAAACAACCGAAGTGATTATTGTAATTAATCGTGTTTAGTTCACACAAATTTGATAATCTTCCATACAGTATTACGTTAAGCATTCCGATCGGTTTTGTACCAAAAATAAGGACCTGCGTCATTGAAACTACATATATGGGATACCTACAGGCTCGTCAGAACACCAGCGTATTCTCATGTCTCATAATTTTTCATTTTAATTCCTTACAATACAATAAAACCAACTTACATTCGATAAAAGTTTTGTAAAAAAAATCCAGGTGAAGCATAAACTGTCCCCGTGAGAGTGCATTACAATGCAGGCATAGGTGAAAAGTAATTAATTGTGTGTGTGTGTGTGTGTGTGTGTGTGTGTGTGTGTGTGTGTGTGTGTGTGTGTGTGTGTGTGTGTGTGTGTGTGTGTGTGTGTGTGTGTGTGTGTGTGTGTGTGTGTGTGTGTGTGTGTGTACCAAAACAGCTGATTGCTAAAAAAACATTGTTGAAAGTAATATTTAAATTATGACTGTATCCAAGACTTAGTCTGAATCAGTTTTGAAAGTAGGATCGTTAACACAATCTAGGCCAGTTCTAATGTGTAAATGTTATTAAGTAAAAGACTCTGCAGAAACATTAACCATGAATCGCATAGGCCAGATACAAAAGCTTGAAATAACGGAAAGGAAAATCTTAAGAAAAATTATAGGAACAAAATTTCAGGATAATAAGGTAGTATATATAAGAAATGAAGCTCTCTATAAGAAAATTAAAAAACTGTCAGATACTATGAGAAAAAGGAGAATAAATTTTTACGGCCATCTTCTTAGAATGAACTCCAATAGATTGACGAAACAGGTGTTTGATTTTTTCCATAATCGTAAAACAAAACCGAACTGGTTTAAAGAAATTGAAAAAGACCTAATAGAATTAAAAATTACAGAAGATTCATTGCTTGACCAAACTGCTAAGATAATTACCAAAGACGAAAGAATAAGATTCTAAGATAAAACCTAAAGCTATCATTTCAGAAGAGGAGAGGAAAAGAAGATCGGAAAGAATGAAGAGCTACTGGGAACAATGAAAAGTACAGCGCGCAAGAAATGATTGATTCAGCGTACCCCAAAGAGGGTGAAACGAAAAGAAGAAGAAAAGACTCTGCTTTCAGTAAACAGCAAATACTGTAGCCTAATTTGGTTATGTAATATAAAATCCGATTATAGTAGGTTTCATTTGTAAATATTTCAATAAATTACCAATGTTAGAATTCAGTCATTAACTTTTATAGTTTATAATTTTAAATACGAAAGTAGAACAAAGTAAAGCCTACTGTATTAAATAACCTAAGTATAATTAATTACATGGCTTTATTAACAGGTCATACAAGTATTAAATGCAACTATAACGTCTATTTTAACAGAAGTTCATATTGACAAGAAATATTAGGTATACATGGTTTTTTAACGATTTTACTTAGGAAGTACAGTATTGAATTAAAGATTAATGTGTATTAATGCACTTTAGCGACTTTTGTAAAATCACAATTTCACCAATTTTATTGCTTGTATTATGTGTTATACCATTTCCTTGAGATGTATTAAGGCACGGAAGCAAACATTTATTACGGTAAATGCACAAGAAATTACACTTTTAGCTATTTATTACAAACCTGTATTTCTAACCTATATTCTGACGTCACTGATGTTTACTTTACATGGATTTGCTTGTATGTTTACTTTGTAAGATAAATTTGCTTCACCGGATTAATAAGGACTTTATAATAAATCAGTTATTATCGCGGAAGTACTTGTTCTGAAAACATTGTTCGAAAAAATGGCCGCCGTTAACTGTGAACTTTGCAATTTGCCTGTATTTGTCAGTTTAAGTTGGAATCACGGTAGTGTTGTTGAATTTCTCATTAATCACGGCACCTTTAAACAACCGTATTCGTGTTCTAAATGCGGCAATAATTGTGAAATTGACAGAGAAACGTTACAGTTTCGTTGCAACCGGCGCGCTAATGTCCGTCGCCGTATTTTGGCCTAAACACGCAACAGCAGAGGCGAGTTAGGTTATGCAGTTCTTTTTTTTAAAAAAAAAAAAGGAAATTTATATCCCATTCATTATTATTCACACACATTTATTTATTAATAACACACATGAAATATATTGTTTTCGCTGTTATAAACACGTTTCTCACTTTCGCAAGTAAGTCATTTTGAGGTTATGTTTGGCATTTTTATTTTCACGTTTTTGTAACTTCCCGCTGTTTCCGCACTTTTATATTTTGGATTATTAATATTGGGCATATTTTGAAGCATTTCAGTGCAAAAATGATGAAAATTTACAAAATTCCCTAAACTGAATTTTTACCGGTTATTGTGTTATAGTAATTAAATACCAGTCAACTTCAGTTACTTTTTTTACAGCGATTTTATAAAAAAATAGGTCGTAACCTCTTTCTTTCGTTCATGTACCACAAGGAAAACTATGATTGCTATATATTACAACTATATTTCTTAGTTTATAAAGAGAAGCTATAACACTGTTCAACGTCTTGCTGTATATTGTTGTATATTATTCGTTTCTTTTCCCCGTTAACTGTGAAAGGTCGCACTGGCCCGGTAGTTACATGTATTAGGTTATTCGGCGTTATAAGTTGTAACAGGCCTCAAAGCTGTTTGAGACCGGGAAGGGAGTGACCGAAGACCGCATAGGTCTCAAAATTTATATTTCACTGTAGCAGTAAAAAACCAGACCTCGAAATTTCAAAAGAAAATAAGTTTTATACATTAAAACAAAAAAACAGACAGCACGTCTGTTCTAGCCAAACTATTTGTTTATTTATTTTAAGATAGGTATTATAAGTATTTGTCAGTCATTTGGAATACCATTTTTCCTTTTCAAAGCTCCCGTATTAATATAAGTAATAGAAATGTTTAAACATACGCTCATTAACGGAGAGTATTCATTAGTTTCCCTTAGTTTCACCACAGAGTGCAGCACATGGTAGTGTTTTATTCTCGGTGTGTAATGTAATTACACTAACGCAGATTGTTTTTTCAAAAAGACTCGCACTTCCTTAATTAATTAATTTTAACATATTAACGAAATTATTCTAACTATAATTTTATAAATTTTTCAGCCGCCAAATTTCGAATACGTCCGTTATAAAATTGCCTCCGCCTGGAACAAATTTTGGAACGTTATCCTTCATCCCCTGGGCCTATATGCAGACAGGAAGTCAGTCACTGTTAAAGAGTAGAATTTCAATTAAATTCCTTAAACACTCAACTAATCCGAACTTCGGCGGTCGAAGATTGTATAGCGCATCCTATGGCTGGCTAAATTTACGTATGCATGCAATCTTGGTGTAGAATAACATGCAACTTAAGTCAAATAAGCTGATTAAAATTTCAATGTATTTTTCAATAAATCCTTACTGAATAAATAAACATATTTATTTTTGCTAATTTCACTCATAATACGCAGTATCATTAAGAAATGTTCGCTGGAACCAGGACAAGTACGCAGGATCGAAACCACATACTACCATCGTGGGTTATTTATGTTTCCTACTTTATTACACTATGAATTAAATTAATGAACGGTTAAAATCAGGAAATTTGACTTTTAAATATTCTTAACTTTAAATATTTGAAATAAAATTTCATTAAATAAATTTAATTGTGACGTGATGGATGCGAAGTTTTCCTAAAAGTATCTTTTTTAATTTTATCTTTTTCTTTTTGAACTTAATATAAATTAAATTATTTCAATTGGCACTGAAAATTCGAAAAACGAACCCTGTGCGCCGTCAAATTAAATTTCTTAATTTCAAATTATTTTGAAAATTCAAAACGCAAATTTATGCCGCTTTTAACCCTTACTACGATGATGAAATCAGATTTTCAAATATATTTCAGACGAAAACGTTACGAATTTTTAAAGAAATTAAACGACCGCCATTTTGAAACTGTTGAACAAATTTTGCTGGTTAACGATCTTATTCAAGCTATTACCAGAATCGCGTTTCTCGTTAAGTTTGAATGAAATCGGACTAAAATTGCAGAAGTAAGCAAAAAGTAATCGACGCTCATTTAGAAACCACGGGTGTTACCATGAGGGCTGCTTCAACAACTCATTTTCCAATTGAAATTTTCTAAAAACGTGCTACTTATACGTTCAAACAGTTTCAAAATGACAGCCGGTTCAAATCTTTAAACATAACGTTTTACATTATTTTTTTTAACTGATTTCATCGTCATAATTCGCGTTAAAAGTGTTTAAATTAAATTTAAAAAAATACAGCGCGATAAATAATTTTTTCATTGAAAATTTTGATTCCATCACATCAGCACAACAGCTGCGAACAGTCGTTATTTTTATTTTGGTACAAATTGCTTTATTTCTAGCAAAACTATTTTATACTTTTAAAAAGAAGTGAAGTGACGTCATTTTAAATTAAGTGAAACGATTGTTTAGTCTGGACTTGCAGTCTACCCAGCGGTTGTTGTAAAGATTTAATTAACTCTGCACAACAACAGTTTTGGAAGGTTTTTGTTCTGCGCGCGCGGGGTTCATCACTTAATTTGAGTTTTTAATAAAAACTTGACTTTAATTAAATCCTCGGTGGGGTCTGTTTAGAACGGCTTTGTTAAGTGTTTTGCCTAATTTTGAATCTTTTTTTATTTATTTTTTTACATGTATTTATTAAAAGTATAAATTAAAACTGTATTGAAACAAATTTTTCTTCAAACACAGTCAAAGGAAGTTAAAAATTGAAAAATCTGAAATGGGTTACTTCTTTTACATTTTTTGTTTGTGTTTTTTGTTGTAATATAAAAACCAGTCTTTATTAACAAAAGGAAATGTTTGTTTGTAAGTGGGTGTGCGCGATATGCGACCAGATATATTTAACGTACGTATACAGAAGAAGGTCGATCAAATCGAGCCAGATTTTAAAATCTCTAATTAGAATTTTTTACATGTTACTACTAACTTTAAAGTTATGTCCCTAACAAGTTCACTTGTGTCAGTAAACGCCCACTGATAACCACCGAAGAGACTAGCTCACGTGGTAACAACAATCACTATTTCTTTACTTACAAACCCTTTCCTGCTGGTGTAAGCAAGATTTCATTAAATTTAGCAGAAAGTTACATCTAACGCTATCTAGCGTCTTTTTTTTAAACTACCATATTTTAATTTAAGAGCAAAAACAGAACTATTGTAATTTATTATACCAAAATTTTATTATTATAATTTCACGGAAAACACAGTGTGGGTACTGATAGTACTGTAAAAACAATGATTAAATTATACAAACTAAATTATAAACAATACCAAATTGTTTTTTTTTTTACAAAATACGCTGCACAATCTGGATTCTAGATTAATGTAACACGCTACACCAAAAGCAGTAATAACTTGCAACATTTCTTTTATAGATTAGCGAATTTTTATTCGAAAATGAGTTAATGGAGCTGCTATCATGAGAGGACCTTGAAATGAGCACTAATCCAGATAATTAAATGTGTGTGTGTGTGTGTGTGTGTGTGTGTGTGTGTGTGTGTGTGTGTGTGTTTTTTGTTTGTTTGTGTTATAACTCTCACAATCGCAATTTTGGAACGATTTGATTAAAACTTGGTACAAAAATCCATATTTTTAGTATCTTAGACAAGTTCGTTAACCAGAAAAATTTATTCAACAGTTTCAAAATGGTGGTTATTTCGAATGTTTAAAATTTCATAACTCGTTTTCTTCAAAAATCAGATTTCACCATCGTGTGAACAGCGTAATAAAAAATTGCATAAATTGGCATTTTGAATTTTCAACATCCGTTGGAATTTGGAAATTGAATTTGACGGCAGTCACTGTTTATTTCCTTATTTCCAGTGGGATTTTTTTTTAATTTAAAGTTTAAAAGTGGATTTTAATGCCGATTTACAAAAAGTGTTCGATTAAAAATTATTTGAAAGAACGTCTAAAAAATACAGTAAAATTGTGTGCACTGTTTAGCCGTTCGTGTGATGTTAGTGTTTTTATGTATCTCATCGAAAATTCCGAATCACCCGGTACTTATAAGCGCGTGGGTGCATTATGTTCACCATCAGGACGTCGGCACGGCCTAGCACAATCACGCAAGTCGGAGGAATTTCGGATTGACTGTTATTAATGGAATGTCGATGCAAAAAGTCGGGGCGGCCGGGTTTCAGTCAAAACGCGGATACCGGAAAATTGCTTTCGCACGGGAAAACAAAATAAATGGCGCGTCTGTCAACGGATCGACAGACTAGAACGGAAATAATTGTCGCATTTTTGCTGTCAGATTTGCATTGCTTCGCTTTAAGAAGTTTTAATAGAGTATCGGGCAGCACACTTCAATAATCCCGGTAGAAGTACTCTGCTGAAGAATTTGGCAAACCCAGCCCAATTATAAGCCACTGGCCCACTAACCATCTCCAACACTTTAGGAGGAATCAAAACCAAAAACCTTCCACTCTGGTAGAGATCCTCTATTACAGAATTTAGTAAACCCAACCCAATCATAAGCCCACTAACCATCTCCAATACTTTAGGAGGAATCAAAACTAAAAACCTTCCACTCTGGTAGAGATCCTCTATTACAGAATTTAGTAAACCCAACCCAATCATAAGCTACTGGCCCACTAATATCGCCAACCCCTTAGAAGGATCAAAACTAAAAACCTTCCACTCTGGTAGAGATCCTCTATTACAGAATTTAGTAAACCCAACCCAATCATAAGCTACTGGCCCACTAACCATCTCCAACACTTTAGGAGGAATCAAAACCAAAAACCTTCCACTCTGGTAGAGATCCTCTATTACAGAATTTAGTAAACCCAACCCAATCATAAGCTACTGGCCCACTAATATCGCCAACCCCTTAGAAGGATCAAAACTAAAACCTTCCACTCTGGTAGAGATCCTCTATTACAGAATTTAGTAAACCCAACCCAATCATAAGCTACTGGCCCACTAACCATCTCCAATACTTTAGGAGGAATCAAAACCAAAAACCTTCCACTCTGGTAGAGATCCTCTACTACAGAATTTGGCAAACCCAGCCCAATTATAAGCTACTGGCCCACTAATATCGCCAACCCCTTAGAAGGATCAAAACTAAAAACCTTCCACTCTGGTAGAGATCCTCTATTACAGAATTTAGTAAACCCAACCCAATCATAAGCTACTGGCCCACTAACCATCTCCAATACTTTAGGAGGAATCAAAACCAAAAACCTTCCACTCTGGTAGAGATCCTCTATTACAGAATTTGGCAAACCCAGCCCAATTATAAGCTACTGGCCCACTAACCATCTCCAATACTTTAGAAGGATCAAAACTAAAAACCTTCCACTCTGGTAGAGATCCTCTATTACAGAATTTGGCAAACCCAGCCAAATCATAAGCTACTGGCCCACTAATATCGCCAACCCCTTAGAAGGATCAAAACTAAAAACCTTCCACTCTGGTAGAGATCCTCTACTACAGAATTTGGCAAACCCAGCCAAATCATAAGCTACTGGCCCACTAATATCGCCAACCCCTTAGAAGGATCAAAACTAAAAACCTTCCACTCCGGTAGAGATCCATTACTACAGAATTTGGCAAACCCAGCCCAATCATAAGCTACTGGCCCACTAATATCGCTAACCCCTTAGAAGGATCAAAACTAAAAACCTTCCACTCTGGTAGAGATCCATTACTACAGAATTTGGCAAACCCAGCCAAATCATAAGCTACTGGCCCACTAATATCGCCAACCCCTTAGAAGGATCAAAACTAAAAACCTTCCACTCTGGTAGAGATCCTCTATTACAGAATTTAGTAAACCCAACCCAATCATAAGCCGTTTTGATTGGGATTCAAATGGCCCACTAACCATCTCCAATACTTTAGGAGGAATCAAAACCAAAAACCTTCCACTCTGGTAGAGATCCTCTATTACAGAATTTGGCAAACCCAGCCCAATTATAAGCTACTGGCCCACTAACCATCTCCATCACTTTAGGAGGAATCAAAACCAAAAACCTTCCACTCCGGTAGAGATCATCTATTACAGAATTTGGCAAACCCAGCCCAATTATAAGCTACTGGCCCACTAATATCGCCAACCCCTTAGAAGGATCAAAACTAAAAACCTTCCACTCTGGTAGAGATCCTCTATTACAGAATTTAGTAAACCCAACCCAATCATGGGCCCACTAACCATCTCCAACACTTTTTAGGAGGAATCAAAACCAAAACCTTCCACTCTGGTAGAGATCCTCTATTACAGAATTTGGCAAACCCAACCCAATCATAAGCTACTGGCCCACTAACCATCTCCAACACTTTAGGAGGAATCAAAACCAAAAACCTTCCACTCTGGTAGAGATCCTCTATTACAGAATTTGGCAAACCCAACCCAATCATAAGCTACTGGCCCACTAACCATCTCCAACACTTTAGGAGGAATCAAAACCAAAAACCTTCCATTCCGGTAGAGATCCTCTACTACAGAATTTGGCAAACCCAGCCCAATTATAAGCAACTGACCTACTGACATATCCAACCCAAATATGTAGGCATATTTACCATAGTTTCGGGAAAAAAATTTTCCTTTACAAGAACGTTTTTGGTGAAAATTAATAATACTTTGTGTTCAAAGAAACTCACCTTTTGTATATTTCATATTTTGAATATGATTTCACCGACGTAATTATCATTAAAATTTTCGTAAATTAGCATTCAAAATTATCAGAATCCATTAAAATTAAGAAAATTAATTTTTGTATTTTCATTATAATCTGATAGTCTGGTTTAAAATGTTAAATTATGTAGGATTTAATGCTGAGTGAATTCAACAATTTTGAATAAATTGTGAGATAAATGTTATTAATTTGCTTCTATTACGTCAGCGAGACATTTGTGCGCCACGATTGTTTGTCTACTGAAGACTAGTAAATAAAAATTCATTGTTAGCAGGTCAACGTGATGTTTTTGCATCATACCGCTAAATCTCTTCGCCGCTAATGAGGCCTAATCTAAACACATCACGTCTGCTTGTGTAAATAGCCTATATCCTGCAGGATGAACGGTCTGATCCTGATCCTGCTACTAGTTACACGTGTCGCTTTCAATATCCCACATGATATTTACAAAACAATGATACGTGTTTAACGTGTTTTAGGTTAACTGTTAAGCAAACTTGTACATCCCTCACAATAACAATCCTACATTTTATGAAAAATGAGCTATTGGAATAACCATTACTGTAGTAAGAACCAAACACAGGATTTTAAAATGAGCGCCGCTATAACACGTTTTGAGGGGTTGTGTGTGTGTGTGTGTGTGTGTTTGCGCGCGCGCGCACTCTTTGTGTTCGCAATTTAGATCCGATTTGATTCATTGTGCGATAAACGAATCTAATAAGTAGCTTGGACGGATTTAATAAGTAGCTTAGTCATCCAGCAAAATCTTTTCAATAGTTTCAACGCTTTCAACCTTTTTAACGCTTAAAAAATCATTCGAATTTTATTTTTGAAATTAAATTACATTGTCATTAAAATATGCGTAACTTAACATTTTTAAATTACCCATTTACAACATGAAAATGAGCCCTGACCACCACACCATATTTTACAAATGTTAAGTTTTAGAAAAACTCTATACACAAACTATGAGAAATGTTTTCTAAAATAGACATTTTCATAAAGACTTTAGTTATACATAAAGACTATATTTTATTTTAATATTTGAAGATTTTATATATATATATATATATTGTGTGTGTGTGTGTAATGTGAAAGAGCCTAACAAAGAGATTCTCTCTCTCACACACACACACACACACGCACACACACACACACACACACACACACACACACACACACACACACACACACACACACACACACACACACACACACACACACACATATATATATATATATATATATATATATATATATATATATATATATATATATATATATATATATATATATGTGTGTGTGTGTGTGTGTGTGTGTGTGTGTGTGTGTGTGTGTGTGTGTGTGTGTGTGTGTGTGTGTGTGTGTGTGTGTGTGTGTGTGTGTGTGTGTGCGTGTGCGTGCGTGTGCGTGCGTGTGTGTGTGTGTGAGAGAGAGAGAGAGAATCTCTTTGTTAGGCTCTTTCACATTATCGCCTAATAGCCTAATCTGTTTGTAACTTGCTAACCTATTAATTGACGATAGCCTATTTGTTCCAAATGTATTTATTTAAACAGAGTTTATTTTATAATTTCATAAACATCAAACATCAAATTAATAAAGAAATAGATGTATGGCATAAGTACGTTTCATAATTGAGATTTCTGTTAGGCTATATCAAATTATTGCATAACGTAATATGCTATTAATAATAATAATTAACACTACATAATGACGTTTTAGCCTAATAGTCGACGATAGCCTGCACACATACATTCGTAAATGTATTCATTTAAACATTGTTATTAGTTTATAACAAATATTTCATCAAATGTCATATTAGGTTAGACTAATTAGAGAAGATTTCGCTAGGGAAAAATTGAATCAATTCGATTTAAATGGATTATAATAGAATTAAGCAATATTAAACATGTCAAAGTTATGAAAGTAGACCAATTTGCTTACCTTAATTAAATTCAATTCAGGTAAAAACACAAAAAACAAAACTATTCACTCTATAAAACAAACCACAATAAAAATATATTTTACTCTCATTCTGACGGTAAACGTTCAACAATCAATTTATGAAGTCATTTACGGAGTGACTTGATATTATGTCTATAAATCCATAACCATAGATAAACTACTTTAAAGCTTGTGACGATTGAAAACTCGACTCTATAAATTGGTTTTTACCTTAGCGCTATCTATAGGTTTAATATGCAACTACGATCGAAAATAGATTTGAATATGTTTGGAAAAATTATTTAACTACGTAATTATTTCGAAAATTGATATTTTGGTTTGTTTTCTGCTACTAAAATCATAATTTAAACTTATTCTTTTACTAACAAGATCAAACATAAAAATTCAAATTCAATTTACGATTTATTTATATTATTAGGTCTTGTACAAAATGAAGTAATGTAACAATATAGGTTAAATTTATTGTGAATAGCTATTGCACAAACTTTCTCACGTAAATAATCAAGTTGATCAAGTTACCGACAAAAACTGGAATTTAGACAAATTTTTCAAATTAACAGATTTTCCTAAAATCGTAATCATACGATAGACCCTAGACTATTGAAATTTATTAAGTATATCAGTGTATTAAATTTAAAACAACAAATAGCCTAGACAGTCAAGAAAAATCGATCTTGAGTTATTTATGGATATCCGTTTTCAGATAGCCTAAGTCTAAAAAAACTCGGTTTTGATTTTTTAGACACACACACACACACACACACACACACACACACACACACACACACATCGCTGAAGACTGCTGATTTGACCAGTTTTTATGATTTTTTTTTAGAGTTTAGCCAAAATAATTGGGAAAGATAGTATTCCCACCTCTTGAAGCCATTTTAAAATATAAAGACGTTTTTCAGTCATATTTTTATTTAACAACAAAAAGAATTTTCTTACAATCGTCTCCAAAGTATTTTGATTAGAGGGCTTAATGTGCCCATTCCTTAAGGGCACAAAACAAAACGCTATTTCTCAACAAACAAACAAAAAACGATTCGGGAGCTAAGAAGAAAAAATAGTTTTAATTTATAAAAATCAGTCGTTCAGATTGTATTTAAAGTTTCATCATATAGACAGTCCTACAAAGAGGTACACATTTTTGATTTTCTTTTAATACGTGTTCCCCAACCGATTCTTTTGAAACTGAGCATAGGCCTACTTTTTAATAACATAACAATAAATGTTGTGTGAAAATTTCAACACACTGGTGTTTACAGAAACAAAATGGTGGCGATAAAATGTAACTTCTAATCCTCTATAACAGATCATACACATTATCGAAGTCTAATACAATATTGTATAATTATAAAACTATTTTAGTAATACTGACACTAGTACTTTAAATGTTCAGTTTAAGTATTACTGAAGTAGTTTAAAATTTTGCAAGAGAGCGCAGCACATACCAGCGCATCATATAAATGTATGTAAGTAATAATTTAACGCCTTTATATTCTTGTATGTTCAAATAATTCTTGAACAGCTCTTAGACTGATATTAAATTAAAACATAAACTTATAAACTAACCTTATTATTATAAAAACAAAAGCGTGTACCTTTCCGTAGGATATGCCTACATAAAATATTTAACAACTTAAGGTTAGGTTAAGTAAGATTAGGTTTTTTTTTTGAGTTTAACGTCCGACTATTGTGCACACTTAGGCTAATGCAGACGGTGGGGATGATTTATAGCGTATGAAAATGCCAAGCCCTCGCCGGGAATCGAACCCGGGTCCTCGGGGTGAAAGTCTAGTACGCTATCCACTAGACCACCGAGGCGGCAAGTAAGATTAGGTTAGGTTAGATTATGGTTAGGTTAGATTAGGTTGGGTTATATGTTAAGTTGGGTAGATTAGGTTATGTTATGTTACGTTACGTTTAGGTTAGGTTAGTTTAGGTTATGTTAGGTTCTTAGGTGATATTTATCAATGCTAATTTTATGATCGCGGGTTAGGTTAGGTTAGTTAAGTTATGTTAGGTTATATTAGGTTTTTAGGTGATATTTATCAATGCTAATTTTATGATCGCGGGTTAGGTTAGGTTAGGTTCTTAGATGATATGTATCAATGCTTAATGTTATGATCGCTGGTTAGGTTGGGTTAGGTTAGGTTCTTAGGGATATTTATAAATGCTAATTTTATGATCGCGGGTTAGGTTAGGTTAGATTAGGTTATGTTAGGTTAGGTTATGTTCTTAGGTGATATTTATTAATGCTAATTTTATGATCGCGGGTTAGGTTAGGTTAGTTTAGGTTATGTTAGGTTAGGTTATGTTCTTAGGTGATATTTATTAATGCTAGGTTTAGGTTAGGTTAGTTTAGGTTATGTTAGGTTAGGTTATGTTCTTAGGTGATATTTATTAATGCTAATTTTATGATCGCGGGTTAGGTTAGGTTAGATTAGGTTATGTTAGGTTAGGTTATGTTCTAGGTGATATTTATTAATGCTAATTTTATGATCGGTAGGTTATGTTAGGTTAGGTTATGTTCTTAGGTGATATTTATTAATGCTAATTTTATGATCGCGGTTAGGTTAGGTTAGTTTAGGTTATGTTAGGTTAGGTTATGTTCTTAGGTGATATTTATTAATGCTAATTTTATGATCGCGGGTTAGGTTAGGTTAGTTTAGGTTATGTTAGGTTAGGTTATGTTCTTAGGTGATATTTATTAATGCTAATTTTATGATCGCGGGTTAGGTTAGGTTAGTTTAGGTTATGTTAGGTTAGGTTATGTTCTTAGGTGATATTTATTAATGCTAATTTTATGATCGCGGTTAGGTTAGGTTAGATTAGGTTATGTTTTATTAATGTTAGGTTAGTTTAGGTTATGTTAGGTTAGGTTATGTTCTTAGGTGATATTTATTAATGCTAATTTTATGATCGCGGGTTTGAGTTCAGACAAGTCGGATGCAAGACGACTAAGCTCGTTTTCTAAATTAACTTAATACTGTAGTAATAATGCACAACAAACTTTTTATAACCATTATTGCGAGAGTAATTAAATTTTATTAAGTAATAAAACCAAAGACGTGCTGCAATTCCAATATCGTTATCAGTGAACTTGCCACGATACCGGCGCGATTAAATAATTCCCATCAATTTATTTACCCTCGCTGAAGGGGGGGGGTTCATTTCGTTCCGTAAAATTATACTCTCCCCACAGTGACGTGACGCTGCTAATGCATAATGTATTGCGATAAATGAATGAATGTCTGCATTCATTGCGCCTGGCGATGTCATTTTTACTTAAACACTAGTAAACGTTACACACCCATCTCCCGCAACTCAAAACTGAAAAAAATCTGTGTTGTTGCGAGAACACAAGTGTTCGTAGGTATGTTTTTAGGGACTATACAATTGACTCATAGTTGAACTGCCCAGTTAGCAGCAATTTTATTTTTTCCAAATGAAATTGGTAGTTTTGAACGCCATTTCATACAGCTTTTATCTCCTTTTATGATGATGTTATCTGGTTCACAAAAACGTTATGATTATTTTAAGATTTAAAATTGGCACATTTTTAAAACGATTGAACTGATTTTGTAAAATTTTTAACGGCCATTCAATGAGGTCAGGATTGGTGTTCATTTCCAAAGGTTCTGAGTCTTTTCAATTCCATTGAATACACGTACGCACACACACACACACACACACACACACACACACACACACACACACACACACACACACACACACACACACACACACACACACACACACACACACACACACACACACACACACACACACACACACACACACACACACACACACACTATACACACATAAATAACATTCACAAATTCGCTAAACCTTGATAAACTGTTTTGAAATGACAACTATTCAAAATCTTTTTTTAAAAAAATATGACTATATTTATCTTCATGTTGCAGATATTGTTTGGCACGTAACCTACGCTATCGGAAAAAATATGTATTTCGCAAAAATTATTGAAAGACCATCGTTGAAAATGTTTCAAATTATTGACTGGTTGAACAAGACTATTTTTTTAACTGCTTACAAGAAAAACATTAATTGTATCTACAATGAATGACTTTCAATATCAACAATTGTTTCTCCCGTTAGAACATGCGAATTTAATTTTATAAGCAAATTATTTATATGCGATGGCAGCACCTTATGGAGATCTACATTGTAATTCATGTTAATACTGTAAAATTTTGTCATAAAAATATGTAAATACTAAAACTAGTACTTTAAATGATCATTTAACGTATTAACTGAAGTAGTTTAAAAATTTTGCATGAGAGCGCAGCACATTACTGCACAACGGTAACAAATACTGACGAAAGAATCTTGTCAATATATAGTCTCACTGAATAAAGTATACCTCACTGAATAGTTCTTGTACAAAGTATACCTACAGAAGATATTTCACGAAGAATCGGGAATCAGGAACCGGGGGAATTTTATTTGAAATGAATATCTTCTTCATGAAAGTAATATTTATTGAAGACTAAACACAGAAGTTGTATCAAACTAAACTAAAGAATAAATAAAAGTATGAATTGTGCTGCTACCTACAGCATTTTTTAAAAAGTCTAGTTGATTTTATTTTAAAGAGGAAAATTCTTACAACTTTGAAAATAATATACTGTAAAATATTACTACTTCACATATTACTAAATAGAAAATCAAAATTATGTTAATTTTTGTAATCCGAAATATTAGGGTTTTTTTCTAAATACTGTAGTAAGGATGATTTTAAATTATAGCGTTTCTTTTAAATTGTTATTATTAGTAAATTTCTATTATAAATGAGCTTTTAGAAGCTCATAAAATGGCTTCTATTCTGATCGTTTTCCTTCCAAATACTTGAAGGGCATTGGAACTGTTGTACCCAAATATCATGAATGGTTTCACAGGCCTATAATTTTCTTTGTTGAATTATTTACACTTTACACCAATTGTTTTTTGTTTTCATAAAACGTATTACAGTATAAAAATTGTTTGTAGTTGCCAAAATATTTAATAAGCTACGTTTGAAATTTTTTAAGGTTATATCAATCTTGGGAATCTCCGTTAAAGCACGCCTTATAATTATGTCCATCAATCCACCGGTTATTTGTTTCTTCCGGAACAGACAAATTTGTCGAAACAGTTTTGCCAAAAATTAAGTATTTCACTTACAAATCGAGACGTTTTCCCGATATATTTAAGGCAGTTTTTACTTCCGGAAAAAGATTTGTGCCGTCACAAAATGGAGAATACGAACCACCCTGTAGCTATTCTGTAAACGTTTAACTGCGCCTATTCAATTCAACTATTTAGACATATCTCACTTTCATCCGTTAACATGCGTTGAATAAAACATACAATAGATGCAATAGACAACAATTGTCAGCTGTTAATAAACTCGAAGGCAAGGCCATATTAATCGCGACACATCAGACAATAAAATTGGAACTTGTAAACGATTAGATTAACAAGTTTGTTGTCGTTAGCCTGTTCTCTGTACCTATCTGTGGGCCATTCACTTATCTAAGCGTAACAGAGTTTTTTGTGTGTTCACTGTTTGTATATTTTGTGCAAGTGCGTGTTTGAATCGATGGGTTTGTTTTTCGAATCGACTCTGACGGAAATACTAATTACTTTCCTTTTTTACCTTCTGTACCGGTACTCGAAGACAGGTCTGGATTATTGGGAAAATTTAGACGTGAAATACAACAAGCCGCTACCTTTGATCGGAAATTCGATTAATTTAATTTTTCCGAAAAAATCGTTCGCTGAATTCCATCAAGACTTGTACAGACAATATCCGAGAGAAAAATTCGTTGGTTATTATGAATTCCTGACGCCGTGCATGCTCTTAAGGGATCCGGAAGTGATTAGAACGATTCTGATTAAAGACGCTACGTATTTTTACGACAGAGTGGGCGCTGAAGTGGACGGCGATCTGAACCCGTTGGACAAACACTTAGCTACGCTGAAGGGTCAAAACTGGAAAAGCTTGCGGAGTAAATTATCCACTGTTTTCACTTCGTATAAATTGAAAATAATGCAAGACGAACTGTGTGTCTGTATAGACGAGTTGTGCAAAGTTTTGGAAAAAATAACGAATAACGCGAAATCTAACGTAGATGTAAACGAATGCATGAAAAAGTTCAGTTTAGATGTGACCGGGTCTTGTGTTTTCGGTTTGCGTTTCGATTGCCTCAACGATCCCACTTCCGAGTTCGTCAAGAAATCCTCCAACGTATTTTCTTTTTCAATCAGACTGGTCATCGGCAAGTTCCTGTCCGCTGTACACCGGACGCTGCCGAAACTCCTAGGCTACAAGGAACGTTCGGAGGACGTTGAAGGTTTCTTTCTTAATTTCGTAAAAAATTCGATACGCGCCAGAGAGGTGAACAATGCGAGGAGAAATGATTTGTTCCAGCTGTTAATCGACTTGCGTAAAGACGAACTGGCCAACAGTGAAGACGCAAGTTGTCTAGAAGGTCGAAATAATGAACACCTGAATTTGGAAAAAAACTGTGAGTATAATTTCACTAATACGCTTTTGGATAATTTTTGACTTGCACCAAATCGTAGATTTCTTTTAAATAAACGAAACAAAATATATACACAGCCTATTAAATAACTGACTCAACAGCTTTGTTAGTGAATTTCCGGTGGAAAATTAGTTATTGGAACAGCCATCGTGATAATTGTTTATACAAAAAACTCTGCTACAACGTTTCTCCGAAATCGAAATGAAAATGGAGCGAGAACCGCCTCGAAGATGCCAAATACGATTTTGGCAAAAAAAAACAGGAAAAATGTTTCTTCTGGAAACAATTTTATCGAACGGATTTCCGTCGTTTTCCGAAATTTATTTTTTACGATATTTTAGAGTCTTGCCGTTTCCTTTCATATATTGTTAGGCTGCGCGGCCACCAAATGCGAAGCGGAGTTGCACTGAGCAGAGCGGTCGACTCATTCAAAACCGAACGTATTGTTTTTTAGTGTAAATGCGGCCACTGGAAGCAAAACAGAAGCTAGTGACGCCGCTTAACTTCGCTCCGCATTCGCTAGCAACCCCGCCTTACGCTAAGCATTACCATCGGTCTTGTGCCAAAAATAAGGTACTAAGTTACTAAAACTACATATATGGGGTACCCACAGGTTCGTCAGAACGCCAGGGAACCCGCACGCCTCATACTTTTCCATTTTAAGGCTTTACAATAAAATAAAACTGACTTAAGACCGATAAAAAAGTTTATAAACAAAATTGCAGGAGCAGTATAAAGTGTCCCCGTGAGAGTGCAGCACAATGAAGGCAATTGTGTGTACCAAAACAGCTAATTGCTAAAAAAACATTGTTGAATGTAATATTTAAATTATTACTGTATCCAAGACTTAAATAATTATTGACCGAATCAGTTTTGAAAGCAGAATCGGTAAGACAATCTAGGCCAGTTCTAATGTGTAAATGTTATTAAATAAAATACTCTTCTTTCAGTAAACAGCAAATACTGTAGCCTAATTTAGGTATGTAATATAAAAACCGATTATAGTAGGTTTCATTTGTAAATATTTCAATAAATTACAATGTTAGAATTAAGTCATTAACTTTTATAGACAAAAGTAGAACAAAGTAAGGCCTACTGTATTAAATAAGCTAAATATAATGAATGGCATTGCTTTATTAACATATCATACAAGTATTAAATACAACTATAACGTTTATTTCAACAGAATTTTTATTAATAAGAAATAATAGGCCTATGTGGTTTTGCAGCTTTACTGAGAAAGATACGTATGGTTAAAAAAAACCATTGATCTGGACAGTCAAATTAAGTAGAAAACAGTTCCTCATACATATTTCCTTTCAAAGACTATTTATTAACAAAGAGCAAGGGCAAAAACTAGATAAAACAGATACTTTGCAAACAATTGTACGTTGCCTTTTCAAGAGTTAAGTCATTCGTAAACGTAAAAATACTTACAAAAAAATCTACGGAACAAAAATTGACTTAGGATTCTGTTGTCACTTCGAACATTGTTTATAAAGAGAGTTATAACACTGATCAATTTCTCGTTGTACGAGGTGTGTTCAGAAAGTAACGAGAATTTTAATTTTTGAACAAAATATTTATTTATTCTTCTACATTGATGTTGTCGCCTTCAAAATAGTCCCCATTGGAGATTATGCACTTGTGCCAGCGCTTCTTCCAATCCTCGAAACACTTCTCAAACTCGATCTTTGAGATAGCTTTTAGTTCTTTCAGCGATGCGCTTTTAATGTCATCTACGGCTGTAAAACGACGGCCCTTTAAGGTTCTCTTTATTTTTGGAAATAGGAAAAAGTCACACGGAGCCATGTCTGGCGAATATGGAGGCTGGGGCATCGTTACAGTACTGTTTTTGGCCAAAAATTCACGAACAAGCAATGAAGTGTGAGCTGGTGCATTATCGTGGTGCAAAAGCCATGAATTGTTTTTCCACAGATCCGGGCGTTTTTTCGGATTGCTTCACGCAAACGGCGTTGAACTTGTAGGTAGTATTCCTTATTGACCGTTTCACCTGGTGGCAGGAATTCATGATGCACTATGCCATTAATATCGAAGAACACAGTGAGCATAACCTTCACGTTCGACAGCACTTGTCGAGTCTTTTTCGGTCTTGGCGAGCCAGAATGCCTCCACTGGGATGATTGAGCCTTAGTTTAGACGCCGTAAGTCCATGTTTCGTCAACTGTTATAATACGTTTCAGTAATCCTGCATCGTCGTTGACTTCATTTAGTGACTCCTGAACAAATTCCATTCGCCGCTGTTTTTGCTCAAAATTCAACAATTTTGGAACGAATTTTGCTGCTACGCGTTTCATAGACAAAACATTGGAAACAATGTCATGACATGATCCAATCGTTATGCCAACATCATCAACGACCTCTCTTATTGTGATTCGGCGATTGTTCATAACCATTTCTTTCACTTTTTCAACGTTTTCATCGGTTGTTGATGTGCTGGGGCGTCCAGGGCGTTCGTCATCTTCAACGTCTTCACGGCTTTTTGGAAATGGTTATACCACTAGTAAACTCTTGCTTTACTCATAGCAGACTCACCATAGGTCTTTATTAACATTTCACATGCTTTGTTACACTTTATTCCATTTTTTACGCAAAATTTGATACAAATTCTTTGATCCATTTCTTTTAACAAACGAAAATCGCCGAGGTCATAAAAGCACATCTAACCTTAACGGCTGTCATAGACAAAGTCAACAATGAAAACCGCTGAAAGTTTTATCATATTTCACGTGCATGTATACCAACATAATAAAACAAATGTTTGACAATCGGACTCTCCAAGCCCGCGAAATTTTAAAATTCTCGTTACTTTCTGAACACATCTCTTATATTGTTGTATAATATTCGTTTCTTTTTTTAATTAACTGCCAAAGATTACACAGGCTCACTAGTTAGTACTATGTGTTCAGTAGTTTATCTATGGATCCAACTAGGATTTGCAAACGTATTTAAATATTACCAAAGCCTTCTACACTAGAAGTAAAGCATGTTGAAGGCATTATTTTGTTATAGGTTTAATGAACGACGCTGTTTTCGCCGCAAATACATTTCTGTTCCTCAACGCCGGTACCGACACGACAGGCTCAGCTTTGGCATTCTGTTTACTAGAACTGGCGCGCAACTTGGATATCCAAAACAAATTACACGAAGAAATACAACAAGCGCTGCGGAAAATTGAAAATAATATAACGTACGATGATATAAAAAGTCTCAAGTACATGGATAAGGTGATATCAGGTAAACTGAACACTGTAGAAAGTAATACGCTCTATAATTATAAAAAAATGCAATGGAAATTGCAACGTTAGTAGATAAGGTTAACCTAAACAGCTGACTTAGCTCCACAGCTGTTGTTTCGATAATAATACTTTAAATTATATTATCTTTAGTGGCACGTATACGATGAATATTTTTTTTCTTTTTTAAGGCGAAAATCACAGGCGATAGCCTCCCTAAATTTAAGTGTACGTGTAAAGTGTTAAAGTCGTAAGTGTTGTGTTGTAAGTGTAAATGTGTGTTAGACTCGGGTACCGCGAGGGACATCTAAATCCTCTCAATATGTGAAGCTAGTCTGCACCCCCTGCCGAGGTAAATCATTATTAATTGTTGGTATTGAAATATTTATATATTTAGGAATAAAACAACTAAAGTGTTATATATATATATATATATATATATATATATATATATTATTACTAGCTGTTACCCGTTGCGGCTTTGCCTGCAATTATAATGTAGGCAATAAAATTTATAGTCGATTTTCAAAATCAGAATAGGTCATTTCAATTTAATATTTCTATATACAATATTATACGATTTATGGTTTTCAGCAAAGACATATAAATTTTTGCTACTCGATACTCTAAAACAGGGTCCTGTCATATTTTAATAAAATACAGTATTATTAAAAAGTCACTATAATACAATTAAACTGGAATAGTATTGTGTTTACCTCAGGTACCTAAACCGTGTTCATACCAAATTTAATCTCAATTGGTCCAGTAGTTAAAGTAACAAACAAATGAACAAAACAAACTTTCAGAAATATAATATGATTAACTGTTACCCATCACGGCTTTGCCCACAATTATAATATACATTAAAGATCACGCATCACCGTGTTAGGACCAACAACCGTGTCAGTTAGGTTATGATGTTTTTTTCTTTTAAATAAAAGTTTGTTAACGCATCACCGTGTTAGGCCTAACAACCGTGTTAGTTAAGTTATGGAGTACTTTTTTTAAAAATTAAGGTTTTTTCCTAAATCACCGTATTAGGTCCAATAACCGTGACAGTTAGGTTATGGAGTACTCTTTAAAAAAAAAAATAAAGGTTTTTTTAATGCATCACCGTCTTAGGCCTAACAACCATGTTAGTTAGCTTATGGAGTATTCTTTAAAAAAAATATAAAGTTTTTTTCACGCATCACCATGTTAGGCCTAACAACCGTGTCAGTTAGGATATGTAGTGTTCTTTAAAAAAATATAAAGGTTTTTCTATGCATCACAGTGTTAGGCCTAACAACCGTGTCAGTTAGGATAAGTGGTATGCTTTAAAAAAATATAAAGGTTTTTTCACGAATCACCGTGTTAGGCATAACAACCGTGTCAGTTAAAGTTTGGAGTACTCTTTAAAAAAAATAAAGGTTTTTTTCACACATCACCATGATAGGCCCAACAATCATATCAGTTAGGATATGTAGTATTCTTTAAAAAAATATAATAGTTTTTTTACACATCACCGTGTTAGGCATAACAACCGTGTCAGTTAAAGTTTGGAGTACTCTTTAAAAAAAATAAAGGTTTTTTCACACATCACCATGATAGGCCCAACAATCATATCAGTTAGGATATGTAGTATTCTTTAAAAAAATATAATAGTTTTTTTACACATCACCGTGTTAGGCATAACAACCGTGTCAGTTAAAGTTTGGAGTACTCTTTAAAAAAAATAAAGGTTTTTTTCACACATCACCATGATAGGCCCAACAATCATATCAGTTAGGATATGTAGTATTCTTTAAAAAAATATAATAGTTTTTTTACACATCACCGTGTTAGGTATAACAACCGTGTCAGTTAAAGTTTGGAGTACTCTTTAAAAAAAATAAAGGTTTTTTTCACACATCACCATGATAGGCCCAACAATCATATCAGTTAGGATATGTAGTATTCTTTAAAAAAATATAATAGTTTTTTTACACATCACCGTGTTAGGCATAACAACCGTGTCAGTTAAAGTTTGGAGTACTCTTTAAAAAAAATAAAGGTTTTTTCACACATCACCATGATAGGCCCAACAATCATATCAGTTAGTATATGTAGTATTCTTTAAAAAAATATAATAGTTTTTTTACACATCACCGTGTTAGGCATAACAACCGTGTCAGTTAGGTTATGCAGTATTCTTTCAATAAATGGGTTTCTTATCACCCAAAACCCGTGTTAGACGTATTTTTATGTTTTACCGATCTACAACACGGTACCGATTTTCGCCGGTAGCAATTTTGAGGTTATGTTGGTCACTTTTATCTTCGATTTTTATCGTACTTATCGTGTTTTCATATTTTGGATTTTACATAATAAAGCATTTTAGTAACAAAAATATGGAAAAATCCAATATATGCTACACTGCATATTAACTATTTTTTTATATAATGTAATTACACAAATATATATACTACCTTACAATTAAAGTATCCTAAAAATATTGTATATGTTATATATTCTGCACTCTGCTTCGAAAACATTGAAAAGTATTAAATGAAAAATACCAGATTGTGATTATTAGATGAAAATGTAACATTGAAAACAATAATTTTGCAATAAATATCACACAGATTAAGATTTGTAAAATGGGATTAGATCTATGTCCATCTCAGGTGCCTAAATCTCATGTCCAGTAAACAGTAATTAAACCTAACTACAGTTAACATATGTCACAAAACTAAATACTAATAATTATTTTGGGCTGGGTAAGTAGTATAATGACGTTTTTTAAAACGTGAATAGGCTTATGTTTATCTCAGATACTTAAACCATATTCGTATCAAATTTCATCTCAATTGGTCCAGTGGTTAAAGCGTGATTGAATAACAAACAAACAAACACACAAACTTTCAGAAATATAATATGAATAAGATTAGATTAGATTATCATTATCATCATTATCATTATCATTATCATTATTATTATTATTATTATTATTATTATTATTATTATTATTACACCCTGTTGGATCACTCATGTCTTGTTCCTTCTAATCCTCCACACCTCCCTAATCCTGTCCCCATGGATCCTCCTCCGCTCCTCCGTTCATTTTACCCCTGCTCACTTTGAGATTTCATTCTCTGGGATTTTCCACCCGAGCATTTTTCTCCTGTATGCGTTCCTGTCTTCAACGTCTGTTGAGTCTATTTCTGCGTCATGTAGGTCTATTTTGACTTGTGTGATCCACGACGTTGTTGATTTGACTCTTTGTATATAATTAAGGATTCTGTTGGCAAGTCTCGTTGTTGGGAGTCTACTGATGTGTCCATAGAATTGAAGTCTCCTTCTTCTGATATCTGCTGCCAGGTGGTCTTCCGGGAGTGCAACCTGTATCCGTCTTCTGTTAATCTTGGGCCAAGGATCTTCCTCAAGATTTTGCGTTCTTCCTTCAAAATGTCTTCCATGGTACCTTTTGTGTGGAGTGCTAGTGTATCGCTTGCGTATATTGTCTACGGTTTTATATATATATTACGCCCTCATTGGAGCACTTTAATCAGTCTATACACTTCTAAGTCCAATATCGCTGTTGAGAGACTAGCGTTTCAGCCTCTTCTTCCGTTCCCAAAATTTCTTCATCCTGTCCTTTGTTCATCAGTTACGGTGTAGGTCTCTAGTACAAATGTTGTTAGCTAAAATCGTATATATTTATTCCTTAGAATCCTCTTCTCTGCTTTACCTTCAATTTGAGGCACCGTCAAATTTAACTCTTCTAAGTCACTCTGGATCTCTTTGAACCAATTATTCTGCGTTTTAATCTTCCAGAAATAGCTAAATAGCTGTTTTACCAGTCTGGTTTTTGGAAGGCGTGCTATATGGCCGAAAAAAGGTCCAATGCTACTCATTTCTGCTCATAATATTTACCTCGACGTGTACAAGAGGAAGAAATAATCCCGCCACGCAGCTGATTCGCTCATATGATGGAAGTTAATTTCAAATTGTAAACAGATAAACGAATCCTGACACTTATAATTAAAAATAAATAAACTATTATTTATGCAGACTTTATGCTGTATTACTGGAGTATGCGCACTCACATTCCTTATGTGTGAACTTAGGCTTATTGTACACCCCGAGTACCTACCAGCATGCAAAGCCAATGCATGTGCCTTCAGAGAGGTATAAAAGATTCCTCTCTACACTAGCATCAGCTTCACCACCTGGTTGGTAGGCACAAAAGTTCTGCTAGTCAAACGAACAACCACACACGATTATTAAGAATGTGTGGATTGCTTACTAAAGTGTTTATTGTAATTAATTTTGTTAATTTACAACATGTTTTGTAACTATCCCCAAGTCGTCATCAGTCTAACTGGCATAAAGTATGCACGTTAAGCAAACATTTTTAAAAAGTGTTAACCAGTGACTTTTGTTTCAGAGACACTGCGCAGATACCCAGTCGGCGGTTCTTTTCAAAGGATTTGCACAAAAAATTACAAAATACCAAACACCAAAATAATATTAAAAGAAGGAGTGTTTGTGTTTGTGTCACCTTACGCCATCCATCATGACCCGCAGTATTATCCGGATCCTGAGAGGTTTGATCCTGAGAGGTTCACGGAAGGAAATGACGTAAGACCACCTGGTACATACTTACCTTTCGGTGATGGCGTCAGGCATTGTATAGGTAAACAAAACTATGTAATATCTATAGGTATATGTTAATACTTAATGAAGGGATATTTGTATATCACTATTATTATCATTGTCATTGTAATTGTATTTGTAAATGTAATTTCAATTGCCATTGCCACTGTCATTTCCATTACCATTATCATTATCATTATCAATACAATTACCATTATCGTTATCACCATCAAAAATTAAATTCTACATGTGATCAGAATAACCAAAAGTCACAAAGAAAACGTAAAAGCTACACAATAAATGGCAAATACCGTATCAAAATTGGGATACCGTATCAAAACTGGGATACCGTATCAAAACTGGAATACCGTATCAAAACAGGGATACCGCATGAAAACAGGGCTAACGAATCAAAACTGGGATACCGTACCAAAACTAGGAAACCGTATCAAAACTGGGATAAAGTATCAAAACTGGGATACCGTATCAAAACTTGGATACCGTGTCAAAACTGGGATACCGTATCAAAATTAGGAAACCGTATCGAAACTTGGATACCGTATCAAAACTGGGATATCGTATCAAACCTGAGATACCGTATCAAAACTAGGAAACTGTATCAAAACTGGGATAGCGTATCAAAACTGGGATACCGTATCACATCCTCCCCCCCCACTAACAGTAAGTAGAAACCCTACACCGGTTAGACAGCTCGAGGTCAAGCGCCACCATAAAACAAACGACCAATAAAATTTACCTAAAGTTCAGTAATGTTTATGGTTTCAGGTAAGCGTTTCGCTTTGATCGAGATGAAGCTGACTCTGTTTAAGGTCCTTTCTCAGTTTGAGTTCCGGGTTAACGCCAACACAAAGTACCCCGTGGCGTTCGAGACTAGGTCAATGCTACTCATTTCTGCTCACGATATTTACCTCGACGTGTACAAGAGGAAGAAATAATCCCGTCACGCAGCTGATTCGCTCATATGATGGAAGTGAATTTCAAATTGTAAACATATAAACGAATCCTCTCACTAAGAATTAAAAATAAATAAACTATTATTTATGCAGACTTTATGTTGTATTACTGGAGTATGCGCACTCACATTCCTTATGTGTGAACTTAGGCTTATTGTACACCCCGAGTACCTACCAGCATGCAAAGCCAATGCATGTGCCATCAGAGAAGTATAAAAGATTCCTCTCTACACTAGCATCAGCTTCACCACCTGGTTGGAATTATTGTAGGCACAAAAGTTCTGCTGATCAAACAAACAACCACACACGATTATTAAGAATATGTGGATTGCTTTCTTGAATAGCCTAAACGTTCTAAAGGAAATGTAAATAGTTCTCTTGTTACTTGTAAACAGCCACTTTACAGTCATGTTTAATAAATTCGTTTTCAATAAGTTACTGTTCAATAATAAAATAAGTGCCTATCTTTTTTTAGTAACAGAGGGACAAAACTTTTGTTGATCTTCGTTTTGCCACTCAGCTGTGTAGCTTACTGTGCACTCTCGTCCACAAGTTCAACCTTCCAAATCCAACCTCAGGTCTCTGGAGAACCGTGAGATGGTTTGGATGATTTTACTCTGTCCCTTCGTCTGTCCCCAACACCACAGAGTGCCTACGGATTCAAATCCTGCCCAAAGTTGGACAGTCAAAAAGCGTGTGTCGAGCTGTTTCCGCAACTGTACCATATTTCCTACACAATAGATTTGTCATATGAAAACCCATTTTGTGTAGAGGACTGCGGAATGTCCAGTTACCCATCAGGAATCCCGACACTCGTCACAGATCCGTCCTGTTTAGCCTACGGGTCTCATATGTGGGGGATCTAGTTGGACCCGCAAGCATCCTTTTTGACTGTACAAGACAATTCTTTCCCAATATCTTTGATGTTCCCTAGAAACCCATTGGGAGACATGCCTGCGTCCTAGAGTTAAGATACTGGGCCAATGAAAGCGACTATCATGGTAACTCATGTATTGAGCTGTTTCGGACATATAGGACATATTTTAAAGGGAGTTAAATAGTGTTTGGGTGTGTGTGTGTGAAAGAGAGAGAGAGAGAGAGAGAGAGAGAGAGAGAGAGAGAGTCATGGACAAAAGATCGGACATCACCTCCAAACCAGATTTTAAAATGTCCAATAAGATTTTTTAAATTAAATATTTAGCTGTTAATTATACCTGTTTACATAGAACATACTGGGTGAAAATGTTTAAATTTCGATGGCAACGTCGTGCGGGTCGTGCTAGTAATTTAATAAATTTAAATATTTAAAACAAAAATAATTATAAAATAAATTTATTACAATATCTACAAAAATCCGCTCGAAAAAACTGGAAATAAAATAACACGCTCATTTTAATACATGTTTCTTTGTGACGCCCAACAAACCGACATTGCTATCGTATTATTGTTATTGATACATTCATTTTTGCTTGAAATCTGAAAAAGAAAAATATCTTTAGAGCAAAATTTTTTTGCCGTACTGAAAAAACTGTACTCATAGCAACTGAATGTTTGGTCGCAATACAACGGAATCTGCCGGATAGATATTGAATTAAATAAACTATTTTTATTTTTTGCGCCTAAAACATGGAGGCATGGGTTATTTGCAAACAAAATCAATTGCAATAATGTAAAAACAGCTGACTTCAAATGCTGTATTGAATCTTGTGGTTTAACGGATCGCATGGCGCTGGAGGTAGTCCGTTAAACTATACTAATCATTGCTCCGATTGTTAACAGTCCAGTGGGACTTGGATAACTGGAAACTGAATGGATCAGTGGGAGAATTCCAATTATACAAAACAAATTGAATACAAAAATGTCTCAGACGTTTTAGAGAGAAAAGAAATTATATTGGTCGATCTATATTTATCTCTAAGAATCTATAAGATCGCGAATGAGAAAAATTGAAAAAAATGTGAACCTTGTAGGAAGGCCATTTGAACCTTGTAGGAGGGTCACTTGAACCTTGTAGGAGGGCCACTTGAAACTTTAGGAGTCATTTGAACTTTTAAGAGGGTCATTTGAACCTTGCAGGCGGTTATTTGAACCTTATAGTAGGGCCATTTGAACCTTGTATGAGGGTCACTTGAACCTTATAGGAGGGTCATTTGAACATTGTAGGAGGATCACTTGAATCTTTAGGAGTCATCTGAACCTAGTAAGAGGGTCATTTGAACCTTGTAGGAGCATCACTTGAACCTTGCAGGAGGTTATTTGAACCTTGTAGTAGAGCCATTTGAACCTTGTATGAGGTCATTATAACCTTGTAAGAGGGCCATTTTAACCTTGTAGGAAGGCCACTTGAATCCTGTAGAAGGGTCACTTGAAGTTTGTAGCAGCGTTTTTTGTTATTTTAAGGCGAAAAGCATATTGAGGCTATTATCACCTCCCTAAATGTAAGTGTGAGTGTAAAGTGTTAAAGTCGTAAGTGTAGTGTTGTAAGTGTAAGTGTGTGTTAGACTCGGGTACCGCGAGGGACGTCTAAATACTCTCAATATGTGCAGCTAGTCTGCACCCCCTGCGGGGAGTTATTTGAAACTTGTAGGAGGGCCATTTTAACCTTGCAGGAAGACCCAATTTAATTTTCTGTTCGCTTATTAATTAATTTTTAGTCCCGGCAATACCAATTTTAAAACCGAATGCCACTATTATTGTTTTCCAGACTTTAATTTCACTTATTCCGATTCAAACCTCAAACTACCGTTGCTATGTCTACGTTACACTTAAAACTTAAAACAAAAGTCACCTTGATCATTTCAGCAACTGAGACGAAGTTTCAAACTTGAGGCCTTGTCTTTGTTTTGAATGTTCTTCAGGCCATGAGTAGTGCGCGGGCAGGACAGAGTCGCCATACTCGTAGTCGTACAGCAGAGACCGGATAAAAGCTTTCTTGTCCGCGGGTTCCGGGTACGGCTTGGCGATACCTAAAGCGCAATGAAATTCAGTTCGTCAAAAATCGCTACACGCAGCTGTATCGCTGGCGTGATTGTTTTATCTTACAGAAAAAATGTTCGTTGCTAAGTAAGCTTCTTTGAAAATTCGATTTCACCATCTGATTTAGACGATAAATCTTTTATAAGTGAGATAGAATGTAAACGTTACAGATCAAAACTTTTGAACTACACTGAAGCTATCAATTCTAGTTTATTGACAGAACAGAATTATCTTAACCAGTTCTCAGCTCTAACAGCTCAAAGAACGGCGAGAGCAGTTGGAAATTTGGCTCATCATATAAAACGGCTCAGTATTCTAGTAGATCTCGAATTAGATAACCAAACTGAACAGACTCAGAGAGCCAGTTAGCCTACAACTAATTTATAAGAATTCGTTAAAAAAACGTCAGTGACTACCAACTTTAAAAAACAAAATATCGTGTTCTAAAACTACATACCTTTTTCGTAGGCGTATTTTGTGATTTTAAAAGCTATTTCGACCGAACACTCTCTGATCTTGCTGAGTGGAGGGTAAATACTTCCTCTGCTGATGTCATCTTCAGTGACAAAATTGGCTACAGCCTAACAAGAAAAACATATGTACACTTAGTTGGGCATTAAAGAATACCTGTTATAAGTACAATCTAGAAGTGCTAGCAAGTACGGCAGAGACACATCGTACTATCTTTAACATATTAAAAGTAACTCAAATATCCTTTCTAAAGCCGGCGGGGCAGGTAAAATGAGCAGCTAATAGGCTTAGCGATACCATCGTACCTTAGCTCATTCTAATCTCACTCGTCTATTTAAGACACGCACGCACGTGCGCACACACACGCGCGCGCGCACACACAGGAGCGAAATCGGACCATGGAGCCATGGAAGAGACAGTGGGACGAATCAACAAATGAACGATGGACATACCAACTCATAGGTAACATCTAGGACTAGTGCAACAGGGATAATGGGGAGGTGGATTTCTATCTCGCACAGATTCTCACTGGGCACGGTTGCTTCCGAGCTTACTTGTTCCGTTTCAGGCTGGAAACAGACTCGGCTTGTCCCCTCTGTCTTCCAGCAGTGGAGGAAGATGCGGAGTATGTATTTTTCCGGTGTCGGAGATTCGACGAGGAAAGGATTAGGCTGCAAACATATCTGCGAGGCAGTATTACAAAGTCTGGTTGCGACAATGATGGCTTCAGAGGTTTCAATGATGGCCATTGTGGGATTCGATGCAGTGATCATGAAGAGGTTGAGGGCTGAGTATCGAGAAAGGAGAGCCAACGCTGCAGAAGAGTAGGCGGTCAGTCAGTCCACCTTCCCAAGAAGTAATGCCTGGCGGCTGTTCCGTGGGTGGGGTTTACAGAAGAAGAATGCTTTTGGTGGTTTTTTAGTGAGTAACAATATATCGTAACTTGAGTTTGAGCTTGGGTTTGAACTTAATTTCAGTCCCACACTCTGACGTAGTGACGGTATCCAACCCCAGGAAGTCTATAAAAGATTTTTCCACCTTTTTTGGCATCGCAAAATACACACACACACACACACACACACACACACACACACACACACACACACACACACACACACACACACACACACACACACACACACACACACACACTTACTATTCTACATAGCTTGGCCTACTCTATAGTGTAAAGAGCCCAAGCTGATAGAGTGAATGACACCGGTCTAATGGTGTATCAAACGAAGTCCTGGCGAACTCCCAGTGTACCTTAGCCTTACCCATGCAAGCAGAGCACTGTATAGGCGGACCTCATTATCGTAGCTTTTTGTAAATTAGTCCCAATAAGTACTAATGTAAAATAGAATGAGCGGGGCCTCATCGTACAATAAAAAAGTTGGCCAAATGGAGGAAAACCTCCGTAATGAGGGTCAAAGGAAAGAAAAATTGAAAGAGAATTAGTAAAGGAAGCATCTGCAAGCACCTAAATAATGAATTAGGAAGTCACCAATTAGAAGTGGGTGTCACCAATTATACAATTATACAATTAGAAGAAAGTCACCAATTATACACTTTGAATCCCCTGCAAATCATAGACTTGCAGAGGGGATTAGTTTTTGAGAAGGCTCTGTAACAGCATATCGGAATACAAAAAACGGGCACAATAGATTTTTTTTTTTTAAGGCGAAAAACACATTGAGGCTATTATCACCTCCCTAAATGTAAGTGTGAGTGTAAAGTGTTAAAGTCGTAAGTGTAGTGTTGTAAGTGTAAGTGTGTGTTAGACTCGGGTACCGCGAGGGACGTCTAAATCCTGTCAGTAGGTGTAGCTAATTTGCACCCCCAGCGAGCACAATAGATACAACAAGGTTTCAGTGCAATGGTAACGCTAGAAAGTCATTCATTCATTCAAGCTTTCTAGAACTTAAAGAAAATTTGATACCTACGGATTCTCGCGCACTGCATTGTATCTAAGAATGAACTGGTGCCAGGGTAGAAGAAAACTAACCTACGAACTGTTACAATCTTTCCACAATCTCTGACAATCGCTCACTAAAAGAACCAGAAGATAAGACCTACAATACTTACTTCTGCAGCAATGAGGAAAATCTCATCGTGGATGTGGTTAATTTCCGTCGCCAGAACACCAAGAGCCACGCCTGGGAAGATGTAGGCGTTGTTTCCTTGTCCTGGGTAGAAGGTCTTATCGCCAAACGTTACCGGAGGGAAAGGCGAACCGCTCGAAAACACGCAGCGTCCCTGGATAAATAAACAAAAAACTACTGGAAAATCCATTTTTTAAAAATAAATTAATAACAATAAAAAGCAGTTGTATATTTGACTCCAGTAGTGAAGTGCTAAATTAAGTTTAACATCACCGTGCTGCTTTCTCCATTTCTCTCTGGTTCCTCCGATCCAAGTGTTAGTTTTTGTTTTTCACCGTTCAGGCTTGGACCTTGTGTTTTTGTTCAGTATTTTACCATAGACCTAAACATCTAGCCTGGAAACACTTATGCTATTAACACTTGTTTAAGTATGTTATTACTCACGTCTGTGTGTGTGTAAGCTTCTTGAGCCGTGCACTCGGCGTTGCTGGTCGGGTTACTCAAGGCGAATATCACTGGCTTCTCGTTGCTGTTCGCCATTTCACGTAATATCTCGGGCGTGAAAGCTCCCCCAACAGTAGAAGCACCTAACAACACAACAAGCGATTGACAAACAAATAATCGATAATCTGCTTAATTAAATTTCACAAAACCGGTTGATCAGATTTTGTTCAAATTTTAATCATGTATAAAATACGTTCACGGGTCATGAGTAAAATATTGAGAAATAAACACATACCTTCTGATGATCACAGTTTATTTTAACATGTGTAATCTTTTAGGGCTGGTTGTGAAGATGAATTTTGCGGGACGCGTGATGCGAGGAACATGTTTATATTCATATATAACAGTATATTTTACGCGTCGCAGCCGCCTCGGTGGCCTAGTTGATAGCGTACTGGGCTTTCACGCCGAGGACCCGGGTTCGATTCCCGGCCAGGGATCGGCATTTTCATAAGCTATAAATCATAACATTGTCTGCATTATTCCAAGTGTGCACAATAGTCAGACGTTGACACCAAAAAAAATATATTAATTCTTAAAGATCAGCTGATTTCATTGAACAGCTGATAGGCTATAATACGTTTTAGGTTATGTTGTTAAGTTTTTTGGGGGGGTTAACGTCCGACTATTGTGCACACTTGAGCTAATCCAGACGATGAGATGATTTATAGCGTATGAAAATGCCAAGCCCTGGCCGGGAATCGAACCCGGATCCTCGGGGTGAAAGCCCAGTACGCTATCAACTAGGCCATCGAGGCGGCTATTTGTGTTGTTAAGAACTACATATGTTAACGACAAATGTTAACTTGTCGTGTTTTCGAACAAATTATTGTAATTAGAATAAAAAAAGAAAGAGAAAATATGATACACGATTTTTATTGTTGGTTCAGTAACAGAATTTGTTTCATATTTATTCCCGAACTGTAAAATTGTTTTTTTGTTGTTTTTTCTATACTTACTTCATGTATAAGCCTAACTGAATTTTTTTTCCGGCGAAAAACCGTTCAGGTTATCATCGCCGTCACGAAAAATGAAAGTATATAAAACAAAATTTAAACAAAATTTTACTTAAGAATAAAACAACAACAAAAACAACAAACTATAACAGTAAAAATAAATTAAAATTTTGATAACAGGTATAGCTATATTACACTTAAGAACTAAATAACAATAAATAATTAATAAAATTTAATAACAATTCTTAAAAGTATGCAAAACATAACAGAAATAAAGTTTTTAGATAAAATAAATAAATAAAATAACACAAGAAATTACAAATATAATATATTAAATTTTATTAAAAAAATTCAGACGATGAAGGAAGTCTAGAACCCGGTCAACGGCCGAGGCACCACCTCCCAACATCGTCTGCAAACAGTTGCTCAGACCACACATAACACGCACATTTTGGAAACCATCACAGTCGAGCAATATATGTCTTACTGTAGCAATATAGCCTAACTGAAATCCTTGCGAAAACTAATGAACAAATTTGGCAAATTTTTATTTATTTTTTTTAAAGCTCCCGAACAGCATTTTCGCAGTTACAATAACAAAAACATTTTATTTTGGTACTATAAATATTATTCAACAGTTTCTCTAACAACTAAAATTATTATAGTAATTACAGTAATTGCGATTTAATTGAAATTTTGGCGCGCGCGCCAACACACACACACACATGTGTTCTGACTGACTGATCAACGTACAGCCGAACCAGTTATACCAGTTGTAACCAGTATAAACTTGAAATTTTCTGGGTACTTAGCAGTACCACCATGTAGGGATGCACTAAGAAGATTTTTCAATATTCAACCCTTAAAGGGGTAAAAATGGGATAAAACATTTTTTATTAGAAAAAAAATATGTTTTTGGTCGGATCTTCTTGAAACTTAATATAATTAGTTTTATATTACTGTCTGTCTGCAAGTAATAAAATACATTTTTCATAATTTTCCAAAATTTTTCCCCTAAAGGATTAGTAGGTGACAGAGAATGTAAAACGGAGATATAAAATTTGGCATT
>CM040188.1:4010000-4012500 GCA_022606455.1 Callitettix versicolor | reverse complement strand
CGGAGGATGTGATATGATGCGCCGACAGTGATGCCTGGGCAGAAGTGTATTAGTCTAGCGTAGTACAGATCAAAGATATAAGTGAACTGCCAATCGAAAGTGAGAATTGGTTGACGGCAGTGAAGTAGGTTTTGCAGCCTTAGGCTGTTTCAAAGCCGGGAGAGAAGTACGGAGATTTTTAGCGTGGTTGTTTAAGTGGAAATAGGTTGTATAATTCAGTTCCTATGTTGTTTAGGCGATAACATAAGTTACAATAAAAAATTTCAAATGATTTAGTAGAAAATCAGATGATCTGAAATAAAGTGTTAAAAAAATATGTTATTTTTGCTATAGTGAGAGGAATCACGTTCGTCAAATTTGTAAACAAAATGAAAACAACAGCAAAACAGTTGTAACTTAAAGTCTAAACTAACAGCTGATAGATAACAATTCATACGCCACAGATAATATTTACATTTACCACAGATTTAACTTATAAAAGCTATGTCTTGATAGTGTGTTTAAATAACGCTGTTTTAAACCCAGTCATTTTCAAAATATAGATTTATAAACTAAACCGGTTTACTAAATTTCAAACAGCCTACTGTTCGGAAATAGTTATTTATTTTGACATTTGATTGTGTAAACTGTTTTAAGAAAGTTCTTGTTACTAACGCTGTAATAAAAATCAGCTGATATAGTAAACAATCAAATGCTATTTTGTACTGAACAACGCATGCGCAGTAATTTCTTCTGCGCGTCTGAGTTCTAAACCGTTTTTCTTATTGTTGGCGCGATGCGAGCTGCGCTGAGCTGAACGGCAACCGGAAGCAGAGTTCAGTCAGTTTAAAGAACGTCAGTTTAAAGTTTCGCGAACATTGTTGTACGAAATTGTCACCAAAAAGTTAGGATACCATAAGTTTTGTGCCAGATGGGTGCCAAAGTTCCTGACAGAACAGCACAAGGGTCAGCGTATGGCTGCATCGTTGTCATTTCTGGACGCTTACGACAAAGATGGTGAATCATTTCTTGATCGCATCGTAACGGGAGATGAGACTTGGGTTAAGCACGTTACCTGTGAGACAAAACTACAGTCTATGGAGTGGGGCACACAAATTCCCCAAAAACCGAGGAAATGTTTGCAAACCCTGTCAGCAAGGAAGATCATGGCGACCGTTTTTGGGACAGGAAAGCTGTTCTTCTGGTTGACTTCCTAGAACGTGGAGCAACCATAAACTCAGAAAGGTATTGCCAAACATTACGAAACTTAAGACGAGCTATCCAGAACAAGCGGAGAGGAAAACTGCAAAAGGTGTTGTTTTTGCACGACAATGCCCGCCCTCACACGGCAAATCGAACAAAGACGTCTTGACGGCCTTCAAGTGGGAGATTTTCCCTCATCCACCCTACAGTCCGGACCTGGCACCTAGTGATTTCCACTTATTCCCGAAGATGAAGACTTGGCTTGCAACACAGCGCTTCGATGACGACGCAGATCTCCGCGCGGGCGTGACTGACTGGCTGGCGTCACAGGCGGCGGAATTCTACGACACGGGAATTTCAAAGCTAGTTCACCGATATGACAAATGTCTAAATTTGTTTGGCGATTATGTCGAAAAATAGTATTTTAGTTCCTCTTTCAAATGTATATAATAAAATTTTTTTCCTGTACTTAGTTTTTTTTTATCCAAAAACGTAATCTACTTTCTGAATAGCCCTCGTATTTAGACCTAGACACTACTATGTTTAAAAACGCTTAACCAAATCAACGTTAAATGTTAAACAATAAGTTTGAAGGCGTGGCCAACGTGGTGGGGGAAGCGGAGTCAGCTTAAAACCGAGCCTAGACAGAGCTAAAGCTACGCCGCTTGCTTACATTAAAAAAACAATAGGTTAGGTTTTGATCAGCGCAACTCCGCTCCGCATTTGGCGGCACCCGGTCTAGTCTGGGCTCATGATATCTCCGCTCCTAGTTGTTTTACAGAACTGTCATAGGAAATGATAAAGCCTGCAACGATCGACTTTATTTACACGGATTGGCAAATGTTATCCAAAAATATCATAGAACAACCTCCCAGTTGCCACTTGTATTCTTACCTCACCAGCGCCCAGGAAGAAGAACTTGTTGTCGGAAATACGTTTGCCCGTGATGCGCCGCGTTACCAGAAGCCCGGCCAATGCCACCGACGCAGTGCCTTGTATATCGTCGTTGAAAGTACAATACTTCTTTCTGTACCGGTCCAAGAAACGCAAAGCGTTATGGTTGCCGAAATCTTCAAACTAAAAACAACACAATCATTTATTACGAACATCGATATTTTTTTAACAAATCCTTCAAGTAACTACTGTTCATAAGCAATTTCTGATCCTCTTGGAAAACGAAAACGAATTCTCGCAGCCAAGTTCAACTAAATTTTGTCCATTTTTTGTAAACCTTAACTTTGAGCTGTTGAGATTTCAATCACTTACTTGGAACAGTCTAACACGCTGATTTTATATTTCTTTTAGTCTTTTCATCTTT
>CM040188.1:3962500-4005000 GCA_022606455.1 Callitettix versicolor | reverse complement strand
GCTATAGTGTTGCCAAATATTCCACAGTGGCCAGGAATCCAGATAAATGATACTCTTGCACCTCGTAGTTCAAGTCTATGGACAGAACACAGAACATCTTGAACCAGAGGGTTTACCGAATACATATCCTGCATTGCCTGGAGTGCACTTTTTGAATCGGAACAAACTACGTAATGCAAACTATCGAATTCAATAGTGTTAAGAGGCTTTAAGATGGCAAAGAGTTCGGCTGTAAAGACACTACAAGTTGAGGGTAATCCATACTTATACGTTTCGTCCAGTGAGTAAAATGCACACCCAACATTGTTATTCATCTTAGAGCCATCTGTGAAAATAAATTTAGCAGATGGATATGAACTAGTCAGTCGAAAAAACTCACGTTGATACACAATGTTAGGAGTGTTGACTTTCTGGTATGAACACAAGGAGAAATCAAAGGTCGGCATATTGATTTTCCATGGAGGGACAAGACAAAAGGACCTTTCAAACATTGGGGGTAGTTCAATACGTAAGTCATCAAAAATACGGGAAGTTCTAATACCAAGAGGAGCAGTAGCATTCGGTCGAGTTTCATACTGTCGCACCAATTGATTTTTGAAAACTGTATTAAAAGCAGGGTGCCAAGGTTTAGATGATAAATTGCTTACATAATTTAACTGTAGTTTCTGTCTCCGTCGAAAGAGTGAAGGTTCCCCAGTCTCGGCTAGAATGCTTACAACGGGACTAGAACGGAAGGCTCCAGAGACGAGTCGTATTGCAGAGTGATGGACTGGGTCTATTTTTTTTAATACGGATGGTCGTGCAGACGAATATACAATGCTGCCATAATCAATTCGCGAACGAATCACCGCACGGTAAAACATCAGCATACAGGTCCTATCAGCGCCCCATCGTGAACCACTAAGCACCCTCAACATATCGAGAATTTTGTTACATCGTAACTTTAAATCACGCAAATGAGGGTTCTATGATAGTCTTTGGTCGAATATTAACCCCAAAAATCGAACAGATGGAATGGTCCGAATTTCTGTACCATCGAGAAATATTGAAGGAGTTCGGATCTGTCGACGGCGACTGAAGGCAATACATTGAGTTTTAGCCGCAGAAAATTTAAAACCAGTAGAATTCGTCCATGACTGCAATCTATTTACTGTAAGCTGAAGTGTTCTTTCAGCTGTGGCCAAACTTCTAGCACCAACATAAATTGCAAAGTCATCCACAAATAGAGAGCAGCGAACAGGAGACCGCACATTAGTAGTTATACTATTGATAGCAACGGCAAACAAGGTCACACTAAGTACACTTCCCTGCGGGACGCCATTCTCTAACCGAAAACGATCTGACAATGTAGATCCAAGGCGTACTCTGAAATATCTGTTAGAGAGAAAATTTTTAATAAAACCTAGTATATTACCTTGTATACCCCATGATTTTAATGTATTTAGTATTCCTCTTCTCCAAGCCATATCATATGCCTTCTCTAGGTCAAAGAATATTGCAACAAGTGTTTGACGTAACAGAAAGGCATTTTGGATTGCAGATTCTAATAAAACTAACTGATCGATGGAAGATCGCCCTTGCCTAAAACCGCACTGGTCCTTAGAGAGTAAATTATTATTTTCTAAGTACCAAACAAGACGGCGATTTACCATTTTCTCCACTAGCTTGCATAGCACACTTGTAAGAGAAATAGGGCGGTAGCTGTTTGGATCAGTTTTATCTTTGCCTGGCTTAAGAATAGGAATCACTGTTGCTTCCAACCAAACATCGGGGAAAGAGTGTTCCTCAAACATACGATTGTATATCTTCAGGAGGGAAATTCTACCCGATGTTGGAAGATTTTTAATCATGGAATATACAAGGTTATCAGGGCCTGGTGCTGAATCTGAAGAGGATGACAGTGCAGATTCCAGCTCTTCTATTGAGAAGGGTGCGTTCAAAGGAGAAATAGACGTACCAACGACGAATGGAATTGCTTCTTGAATATTTTTGAAACGACAAAAACCATTGCTATAGGAAGTAGACGAAGAATAATCTGCAAAATATAAACCCAATGTATTAACAATATCTCGAGGATCAAAACTTATTATTCCGTTCCGTTGTTTGATGCCCATCAAGGGAGTTGATGGAGATGAACCAGAAACGGAACGGAGTTTCTTCCAAACAGTTGATACTGGTGTTGTTCTTGATATTGTGTTAATATACTGGGTCCAAGAATTTTTCTACTTTGTCTAAATATTCTACGAGCTCTAGCTCGGAGAATTTTATACCTCTCAAGATTTTCACTCGTTGGTCGTCTGTTGAACCTTCTTAGAGCTCGTCTGCGTAAAAGCAAGGCATTCTTACAGTCCTCAGTCCACCAAGGAACGGGGGGACGAGATTGATGAGTCGAGGTTTGAGGAATAGTTTTATGTGCTAAGTCTAAAATATTTTCAGTTAAAGTTTGTACTATTTCATTAATAGAGTTAAAATCTTCAATGTCAGGTGATACAAATTGCTCTGTGAAATCCACCCATTGTGCCTTTTGTAGAATCCACCGCGGAGGGCGTTGATTCGGACGGTGGAATGTACAAAGTGAAACATTAATCGGAGTATGATCGCTGCCGTAAAGATCAGACATCGCCGACCATTCGAACTTCGTTGCCAAAATTGGACTGCAAAAGGTCAAATCAACGACTGTCCAACCACCTGTAGAAGACGATAAGTGTGTTGGGGAACCATTATTTAAAAGACATAGATCTAATGTAGTCCTTATATTGTCAATTCGGTTTCCTCGTGAGTTACATGTAGTAGAGCCCCACGATGTGTGGTGAGCATTAAAATCACCCATCAATAGAAAGGGACAGGTAACTGAATTAATAAGTTAACTAAGTCGTTGTTTTGGAAAGCATAGCTAGGCGGTAAATAAATGCAACATATGGTAAGTTTAAATGGTACGGTAGTCTGAACTGCGACAGCTTGTAAAGGAGTTATTATGTCCACAGGAACGGCATCAATAGAGTCACGAGCTAGTATGGCTACCCCACCCTTCGCTCGTTCTTCCGTTATGAAGTCGGCCCTGACAACAGAATACCCTCTTAAATTGAAAGTGTGCGATTGGTGAAGGTGCGTCTCTTGAAGGCAAATGAATAATGGAGACGTATCGCGTACAAGAAGTTTTAAATCTTCAATATGACTTTTGGCTCCGTTAATGTTCCACTGTATCACATTGTTGTAAATGGAAGGCATTGACATTGAAAATTAATACTTTAGTTTATGATAGGATTCATATTTTCAATAGAGCATGCTTTAGATTGGTCAGAATCAACAGACACAGAGTCACAACTAATGTCAGACTCTGATGATTTTTTGGTTTTGTTTACAAGAGGTTTAGTACTAGAACCTCCTTTAGAAGTTTTTTCATTTTTTTTTAACAAGGTTTTTTCCTATAGTCGAATTTTTATTTTTAGGTCCAACAGTCGGTGGACAAGTGTTTGATTTTTTTTTTTTTTAAAGTATTCCAGTCCTGGAGTGGTTTTTTTGTCAACAGGCTTCAACACTTGCGACGTTGTCATTCGTGGCTTGGTCACTGGAAATTTAAGCTCTTTTTTAAAAGTAGGCTCAGGAGTTACTTTTACAGGAGAAAGCAATGTAGGGCCTTCCTTCACAACCGGAACCGAAATTTGTGCGACATTGGACGTTAACAAAGCTAACAACTGAGCAACTTGATCAGTCAAAACTTTTACAGTTTTGGTTAGCTCATCACAATTCACGCAAGATATTTTTTGATTGGCTGTAGCAGAAGCAAACGATTTTCCACTTATAAGAGGATTAGAACTTTTATGGATCTTCTTGGCTTCAGAAAAGGATACCTTATCTTTGGCCATTATGGTAAGAATGGATTTTTCTTCAAGAAACTTGGGACAGATCGAAGATCGAGCGGGATGATCACCGCCACAATTCACACATTGTGGGCTAACTTGACAACCTTCACCAGAATGACCTTGATTACCGCAATTTCCGCAAACCTCAGGCTTCGTGCACGACGAACTCATATGACCGAAGCCTTGACATTTAAAACAACGCCTTGGATTCGGAACATATGGCCTCACCGACAGCCTTTGATAACCAGCATAGATATAATCAGGTATTTTAGGTTTTCCAAATGTCAAGATCAAGGAGGTTGTGGGGATTTTTTGTCCCTTTTCCATTCGCATTATCCTGCAGACATCAACTACAGCTTCTGAAGTCAACTCCGTCTTAATTTCACTTAGATCTACATGTAAAAGATCTCGGCAACTTATGACACCTTTTGCAAAATTTAAGGTTCTGTGGGGTTCTACAGATACCTTGACTGTTTCAAAGAAAGAAGTCATTTTTAATAGTGACTGGGTCTGTTTGTCGCTGTTTGTTTGTACAAGTAAAGTCCCGTTTTGTAGTTTCTTGATAGAAACTACGGGGCCTGCCCTACCAACAATGGCTTTATTAATTAAAAACGGCGAGACTTTGGACAAATCCGCTCCTTCCGTTGCATTTTTTACAATTAAGAATCTCGGAGAAGGTAACGTAAAGTTACCATCTCCTTGAACATTTGGTGTAGTCTCTTTTCCTATTGCTGCACTAACATCACTTTCTACAGACTCGTTTGACAAGGTCAAACGATGCCTCTTTAAACTCATTTTGGCGTTTTGTTTGTTGTTTTCCATAGTTAGTTTGCCGAGCGATTCATGAATGAAGACTTTCGAACAACTGGCACAGGGTGTGCACCCAAACGACCACCAGCAGCCCAGGATACTCGAACTAAAGCGAGAACCCCCAATAAAAAAAAAAAAAAAAAAAAAAAAAAAAAAAAAAAAAAAAATTGAAAAATGAAAAAAAAAAAAAAATGGGGGGACCTCCAGATATCCTGGAGCCGAAATACATGGTCTGTCAGCACTCCAGAATATTTTAGGAATGGGTTCCGGTACATCGTTACGGTTCCCCAAACCCAAGTACCACTGGCAGCCGCTCTCTATGTACTCACAGAATGCAACCATTTGTTTCGATAGACCCAGCTATGGGCTCCGACACCCATAACTCAACATTCATGCGCTTGCCAAGCGCCTACAGGCTGCTCGGTTCCAGAACCTGTCCCATCAGAGGTCCTCGGCAGTGCTAGGCACACATCAGGTTCCACATACTTGGCCCCGCCAAAGGAAACCAAGCAGAATCGCCACTCCCAGACGTAACGGAACAAGCACAGCAAATCCCTAAATGTACGTGTGAGTGTGAAGTGTTTACATCGTAAGTGTAGTGCTGTAAGTGTGTCTGCTAGACTCGGGTGCCGCGAGGTTCGTCTAGGTCCTCTCATTAGGTGCAGCTAGTCTGCACCCCCCTGCGGGTGTGTATGTGTTTGTGTGAGAGAGTGTGTTTGTGGATGTTGTGTGTTGTGTGTATGTGGAGTAAATGAGTGAGAGTAGAATGAGCTAGAGGTATGGTGGGGTCGCTAAGCCCATCAGCTTCTCACGTCAGCTGCCTCCGCCGGCGTTATGAAGTGGAATTACTTCAGTAGGCTGGTTTTCTAAATTAGTTTGAACAGTCCATTGAATAGCTCATCCAGCAGAAGGTGCTTTGAGTCCTGGAAACCAAATATACTTCGCCTCTTGGCTCGGTATGTGGACAAGAAGGACTGTTATGAAGTGGAATTACTTCAGTAGGCTGGTTTTCTAAATTAGTTTGAGCAGTGCTTTGAGTCCTGGAAACCAAATATACTTCGCCTCTTGGCTCGGTATGTGGACAAGAAGGACTGTTATGAAGTGGAATTACTTCAGTAGGCTGGTTTTCTAAATTAGTTGAACAGTCCATTGAATAGCTCATCCAGCAGAAGGTGCTTTGAGTCCTGGAAACCAAATATACTTCGCCTCTTGGCTCGGTATGTGGACAAGAAGGACTGTTATGAAGTGGAATTACTTCAGTAGGCTGGTTTTCTAAATTAGTTTGAACAGTTCATTGAATAGCTCATCCAGCAGAAGGTGCTTTGAGTCCTGGAAACCAAATATACTTTGCCTCTTGGCTCGGTATGTGGACAAGAAGGACTGTTAGGAAGTGGAATTACTTCAGTAGGCTGGTTTTCTAAATTAGTTTGTGCAGTCCATTGAATAGCTCATCCAGCAGAAGATTCTTTGGGTCCTGGAAACCAAATATACTTCGCCTCTTGGCTCGGTATGTGGACAAGAAGGACTGTTAGGAAGTGGAATTACTTCAGTAGGCTGGCTTTCTAAATTAGTTTGAGCAGTCCATTGAATAGCTCATCCAGCAGAAGATACTTTGGGTCCTGGAAATAAAATATCTTTTGTCTCTTGGTTCGGGATGTGGATAAAGAAGAAATGTTAGGAAGTGGAACGGATGATGGGCTTAGGTTCTGATATCTCCCGAGGGTTGGAGAACTAAGTAGATCAGCAGCTTTTATGTGGACAGCCTATCCTCTATCTGGATCGTAGTGAAGTGCTGTCCGCTACCCTAGTTTCTTACCATTGTGTTTTGGTCGTTTACATCTGCAAACATAATGAGCAGTCATAAACATAAAAAACGCAGCGAATAGAGTTGTCCTGCAATGCGGGCACTGTATCACTCAGTAAGACATTAACCAAATTTAAAAGCACTTACCAGTTTCTGAGTATATCGTAACAGTGACCTTTGTCATATATAGTGATAAACAATCCTCTTGGCCGACGGTAAATAAGCCCAAATTTTTGGCACGCGAGACCCACAGTCGGCGTGTAAACAATGGGCATTAACATTTCCACATTTTCTGTCAGCAGGCGGAAAAATAACCTCTCGTGCCGTTCCTGGAAAATTTGTTTAAGTAAGTAGTTGTTAGGACTGCAAAATAAATTCTTATAATTGTGCCATATTAAAAGAAAAGAATTAACAAGAAAATAATTTCCTCCAGAAGCTGTCTGACATGAAGACCGCTAATTTCAAACAATATTATTTTTCTTTTAACACTTTTTTTAAATAAAATTTCACCATCATAAAATATGCATTTTTTTCGCATTTAATTATAAGGCGAAAAGCACATTGAGGCTATTATCACCATCCTAAATGTAAGTGTGAATGTAAAGTGTTAAAGTCGCAAGTGTAAGTGTGTGTTAGACTCGGGTACCGCGAGGGACGTCTAAATCCTCTCTATAGGTACAGCTAGTCTGCACCCCCCTGTGGGGCATAAAATATGCAATATGCATAGGCTATATACAACTTTAAACTTTCAAATGAACGAATATTGAAAATTTTACCATTTTCAACTGACTGCCGTTAGTTCCTTGCAAATTTAAAATGCTTACTTATACAAATTTTAACGCTGATTATGATAGTGAAATCAGATTTTCAAACTTGAATGAATGACTTTGTAAAAGTACTATTGCACGGCGAACTTTGTAGATCTATTATGTCACCTTTCTGTATCGCTGATATGCTCAGTTACAGACTTTTCTCCATCCCTAGTCTCTTTATAACGTGTAGGATTTGGAAAGGATTCAAGATGGGTAGCTTCCCCCTACTTCTAATTGGTGACTTCCAAGTTCAGTGCAGTGCAATGCGTAACAAAAGCAGCAGTGTGTTATTTGGCTTGTACAAACTGAGCCTGTTATAAGGGTACAACGTAATTATAGACGTGAGTATTGTGGTGAAGCACCTACAGCAAACACTATCCGTTACTGGCTAAAGTCTTTCAAAAAAAAACGGCAGTGTTTTAGAAGCGAAGTTGCCAGGTAGACTGAGAACTTCTCTGTATAACGAGATCTGTTTGTTCATTTAATAAAACAGTGAGTGTCAAAGTACGAAGTGTGTTCAGAAAGTAACGAGAATTTTTAAATTTCGCGCGCTTGGAGAGTCCGATTGTCAAACATTTTTTTATTATAGTATACATGCCCTTGAAGTATGATAAAACTTTCAGCTGTTTTCATTGTTGACTTGGTTGGGACAGCCACTAAGGTTAGACGTGTTTTTATGAGCTCGGCGATTTTCGTTTGTTAAAAGAAATGGATCAAAGAATTTGTATCAAATTTTTCGTAAAAATGGAATAAAGTGCAACAAAGTGTGTGAAATGAAAAGGCCTATGGTGAGTCTGCTATGAGTAAAGCAAGAGTTTACAAGTGGTATAAGCGTTTCCAAGAAGGCCGTGAAGACTGTAACGCAGTTCACCTGCTTACAGAGTCTAAGATGCTTTAAATCTCTTTAAGCGCACCTTCGACCCAGATACACTCTTTGGAGTGGGTTCTATTATATTAGAGCTGCAGTTTTTGGTTTAAATTTTCTTTATTTATTTAATTTAATATAAACATAAATCTTTGTATTGTTTTTTCTTCTATTTCGTCACTGAACACTTTTCGTTATAACACTTTCTTCTATTTCGTTCGCTGAACACTGTTACCGCTGAACCCGGAAACTGCTGACTGTCTGGCGATCTGCGCTGAACTTCTCGAGCGGAAGAGTAGCTCACACCACACGTCGTTGCTTAACTCTTGACCCTGAACTCGCATAGACCTGGTCGGCTCAATTTGCTGTTCTTCGGAACCGGAAGTCGACAGCCTGATGTGGCGTTACGGCATGGAGATAGGAGAGGAACTGAATAGGTTATCGGTTCAACACGCCGGTATAACTCCAAGGAAGGAATGACTATCGACTCAGCACGCCGGTATAGTCCACGGATGTACGGTCGGCTCAACACGCCGGTACCGCACTAGGATGGGTCGGCAGGTGGGTAGAGTTCGGGTCGGAGGAGGCTATCGGCTCAGCACGCCGGTATAACCCCAAGGAAGGAATGACTATCGGCTCAGCACGCCGGTATAGTCCACGGATGTACGGTCGGCTCAACACGCCGGTACCGCACTAGGATGGGTCGGCAGGTGGGTAGAGTTCGGGTCGGAGGAGGCTATCGGCTCAGCACGCCGGTATAACCCCAAGGAAGGAATGACTATCGGCTCAGCACGCCGGTATAGTCCACGGATGTGCAGTCGGCTCAACACGCCGGTACCGCACTAGGATGGGTCGGCAGGTGGGTAGAGTTCGGGTCGGAGGAGGCTATCGGCTCAGCACGCCGGTATAACCCCAAGGAAGGAATGACTATCGGCTCAACACGCCGGTATAGTCCACGGATGTGCAGTCGGCTCAACACGCCGGTACCGCACTAGGATAGGTCGGCAGGTGGGTAGAGTTCGGGTCGGAGGAGGCTATCGGCTCAGCACGCCGGTATAACCCCAAGGAAGGAATGACTATCGGCTCAACACGCCGGTATAGTCCACGGATGTGCAGTCGGCTCAACACGCCGGTACCGCACTAGGATAGGTCGGTAGGTGGGTAGAGTTCGGGTCGGAGGAGGCTATCGGCTCAGCACGCCGGTATAACCCCAAGGAAGGAATGACTATCGGCTCAGCACGCCGGTATAGTCCACGGATGTGCAGTCGGCTCAACACGCCGGTACCGCACTAGGATAGGTCGGCAGGTGGGTAGAGTTCGGGTCGGAGGAGGCTATCGGCTCAGCACGCCGGTATAACCCCAAGGAAGGAATGACTATCGGCTCAGCACGCCGGTATAGTCCACGGATGTGCAGTCGGCTCAACACGCCGGTACCGCACTAGGATGGGTCGGCAGGTGGGTAGAGTTCGGGTCGGAGGAGGCTATCGGCTCAGCACGCCGGTATAACCCCAAGGAAGGAATGACTATCGGCTCAGCACGCCGGTATAGTCCACGGATGTGCAGTCGGCTCAACACGCCGGTACCGCACTAGGATAGGTCGGTAGGTGGGTAGAGTTCGGGTCGGAGGAGGCTATCGGCTCAGCACGCCGGTATAACCCCAAGGAAGGAATGACTATCGGCTCAGCACGCCGGTATAGTCCACGGATGTGCAGTCGGCTCAACACGCCGGTACCGCACTAGGATGGGTCGGCAGGTGGGTAGAGTTCGGGTCGGAGGAGGCTATCGGCTCAGCACGCCGGTATAACCCCAAGGAAGGAATGACTATCGGCTCAGCACGCCGGTATAGTCCACGGATGTGCAGTCGGCTCAACACGCCGGTACCGCACAAGGATAGGTAGGTAGGGAGGGTTTGGGCTGGAGGAGCCCAACTGCCTTCTGGAGCGCTGTGCAGCTGCTTATATACCCTGGTTCTGTTGGTGGGGTATTGCGGCTGATAGTGGGGTAAGATGTTATCTTGTTTATTTAGGACATATCTGTACATTAGAGATTATCAAGTTTGTTCACTTAGCTTATCTCAACTTAATTAAATTAGGATTTAAATCACTTCATTACATCCCCTCCTTTCTTCGGGGAATAAAGAAAACCATGAAAAAGAAAAGAGTCTTTCTAACTAAAAAATATCCTTTTTTATAAAAGTAAATTCTTGTACTAAGCACTTTTTTACAAAACATTACTGTTATTATTCTGCTGCCTGCCAGAATCGGGTCACTTTCCCGTCTTGTCGTAGTCTATATTTTCGTCTTGGTTTCTTCCGAACTACTGCTATATCCTGAACCTGGTTTGTGTATGTTGTCTCTTCATTATTGTCTCGTAAGTCTTTGTCGGTCTGGATTTCCAAAATCTCCTCTTTCCGGTGCTGTTGCCTGTCTTGCTGTTGATCGCATCTGGAAGGTGATTCTAGTAGTAGACTTTCTTGTGATAGTGTCAATTCTTCTGGTGTTGATACTGTAGAAAGTAATGCTATGGAGTGCGCTGGAGAAGGTGGTTGATCCAACTGGACTGTTGGCTTCCATATTTCTCCAGAAGCTGAAATTTTTGTTGTCACCAGTAATGAAGAGGTCTGATCTCGGCCTCTTTGTTTCTTGGTAGGTGTTTTTACTTCTGGCTTTCCTGGCCTAAGTGGGTCATGATTGATTATTTTCCCTGCTGGACGCTGTTGGTCAAACTTAAACTTTTGACATGTTTTACAACGGCGAACGAATCTTGCTGTATCTCTAAACATTCCTGGCCAATAATAATATCTGGCGATTCGGTCATAAGTTTTTATTATCCCCATATGACCGGCTGTCGGGATGCTGTGATTTTCTATCATAACATCATATCTTTGTACTTTTGGTACGCACATTTTCCAAGCGGAAGTTGTGTTTTCATTGTTATGTCCCACGTTATTCCACACGTGTTTCATTAGTTTATCCTCCACAATTCTGAAATTTTCGTATTTGCTCGGATCTGTCTTTACTTTTGTCCACATTTTGTCGTACCAGCCCCCTTCTTCCATTTGTTTAATCCCGGCTATTGTTTCCGAGTCTTGACTCACTGGATTTCTTGAATAATATCTTTGTTTTATTGGTACTGCTGCGGGTTTTAGCTTTAATTTATGTTCTACTATACTCGTAGTGTTCCTTAAACCGGAAAACTTTGGTATTTCTTCCTCGAGAAATCGCTGTATTTTGCATTCTTCTGATGCTGTTAGTGGTTTTATAGTTGGAAGAGCACTCTTCGTCACTGGTTGTCTGCTACTGCATTTATTTTCACTGACTGTCTTCTTTAAGTTGGTCCATGTAACCGTTTTTGTATTAAAATGGACTGTAATTCCCCATTTTGTCATCATATCAATTCCAAGAACTATTTCTGAGCTAAGTCCAGGTAGTACCAATGCGGTTATTGTTTTCTGATTTCCATCAATTACACACGGTAATTCATATTCTTCAGTTATAGGCACTATTGATCCATCCGCTAATTGAGCTACTTGCTGCACCGCTTTCGCTTTCATTTGGTCTTGTTGCAGTTTGTTGCTGGCTTGTTGGCTAATGTAGGTCTTACAAGCTCCGGAATCCAATAATGCCTTGAATGTGTGATTTTGTATCTTGATGTGGAGAAACATTCTATTCTCTTCATCAATGTACTTTTCTGTCTTCTGATTTTTTAATTTTGGGACCTTTCCCGAGTCGGACTTCGATCGTCCCATTTTCTCGACGTCCTTCGGTAGTTTTCCGCTTGTAAACATTTACATGTCATGGTCTTTCCGTCCATCCTGCAGAATCTGCATCTGTCCTTCCTTGGTTGTGAACAGCTACTTGCAAAATGGCCACTCTCATAACAATTCCAACACTGAATCCGTTCGCTTTCTGTGTTATACTTCTTACATGCTTGTCCGTTGGCAATTTTCGAGTCGCGATCATGATACTGTCTCTGCTGGCTTGTAAAAGATGATAAGACCTTAACTGGAAGTTTCCTTTGACTTGCTGGCTGGTATGATACCTCAGGAAAATAAGACTGAGCAGCGTTTTTAGGAGGTTTGTAGGAATCCATAGTTTGCTTGATGTTTTCATACTCACTTGCTGCCTGTCTCAATTCTGCCAAACTGCTTATGTTGCTACGGAGTCCATATAACTTATATTCTGGCAGCATGTTCCGATAAATTCGTTGGTATTCTTGTTGTTGACTGTAACCTCCATGTCGCCGTATTAAAGTCTGTATAGCCACTACGTAGTCTTTAAACAATTCCTTCTCACCCTGCGTTCGGTTTTGGATTTCAAGGTCCAAATTTTCTCTATACTGATACGGTAGGTATTGAAATTCAAAATCTCTCATAAACTGTTTCCATGAAGTCCACCAGTTTTTTGTATTTCGGTACCATAAAAGAGCCTTCCCTTCAATAACTCTGGTAATGATTGCAGAAGTTGCTCTTCATTCACATTGTATGCGGTCTTCAACTCCGATAATCTTTCCAAAAACAGGATCACGTCTTTTCCTCCATCATAATGTAGGTTCCATTTTCTGACCAAAGAACAAATAGACCCGTTGTCGGCTATTCCTGATGAGAGATAAGATACTTGTTTTGTCACCAACTGTTCTTCTGCGGTTTCTGTCTGATTCATTATGTCTTCTTTGAAACCACCTCTTAGGAAGCAAACCAGTCTTCTTCGGTAATCCTTCACACTACCTTCGGTTTTTAACTTAAATTTCCTGAGTTCTTCTGTTAATTCTGCCTTGTTTAGTTTATAAACCCATCCAACACGTATGTCTGTACTTGTAGGGTCTTCCTCAGTTCCATCTTCATTTATAGGCGGAGGTAGTCCTGACTCCACGTCGTCCAACTTTTTCGAACTAGCCATCCTGTAGAACTGTGTGGCCAGTCTTCACTCTCAATCTATAAGGGTTTTTTTTGCTTTTTTTCTTGTTCCTTATCTTCTGTTTTGTATACGGTTTTCCACTGATTTCCAGATAACTGTTCTCTGATAACCGTCCCTGTTCGGGCGCCAATTTCTACTGTAACGCAGTTCACCTGCTTACAGAGTCTAAGATGCTTTAAATCTCTTTAAGCGCACCTTCGACCCAGATACACTCTTTGGAGTGGGTTCTATTATATTAGAGCTGCAGTTTTTGGTTTAAATTTTCTTTATTTATTTAATTTAATATAAACATAAATCTTTGTATTGTTTTTTCTTCTATTTCGTCACTGAACACTTTTCGTTATAACACTTTCTTCTATTTCGTTCGCTGAACACTGTTACCGCTGAACCCGGAAACTGCTGACTGTCTGGCGTTCTGCGCTGAACTTCTCGAGCGGAAGAGTAGCTCACACCACACGTCGTTGCATAACTCTTGACCCTGAACTCGCATAGACCTGGTCGGCTCAACTTGCTGTTCTTCGGAACCGGAAGTCGACAGCCTGATGTGGCGTTACGGCATGGAGATAGGAGAGGAACTGAATAGGTTATCGGTTCAACACGCCGGTATAACTCCAAGGAAGGAATGACTATCGACTCAGCACGCCGGTATAGTCCACGGATGTACGGTCGGCTCAACACGCCGGTACCGCACTAGGATGGGTCGGCAGGTGGGTAGAGTTCGGGTCGGAGGAGGCTATCGGCTCAGCACGCCGGTATAACCCCAAGGAAGGAATGACTATCGGCTCAGCACGCCGGTATAGTCCACGGATGTACGGTCGGCTCAACACGCCGGTACCGCACTAGGATGGGTCGGCAGGTGGGTAGAGTTCGGGTCGGAGGAGGCTATCGGCTCAGCACGCCGGTATAACCCCAAGGAAGGAATGACTATCGGCTCAGCACGCCGGTATAGTCCACGGATGTGCAGTCGGCTCAACACGCCGGTACCGCACTAGGATGGGTCGGCAGGTGGGTAGAGTTCGGGTCGGAGGAGGCTATCGGCTCAGCACGCCGGTATAACCCCAAGGAAGGAATGACTATCGGCTCAACACGCCGGTATAGTCCACGGATGTGCAGTCGGCTCAACACGCCGGTACCGCACTAGGATAGGTCGGCAGGTGGGTAGAGTTCGGGTCGGAGGAGGCTATCGGCTCAGCACGCCGGTATAACCCCAAGGAAGGAATGACTATCGGCTCAACACGCCGGTATAGTCCACGGATGTGCAGTCGGCTCAACACGCCGGTACCGCACTAGGATAGGTCGGTAGGTGGGTAGAGTTCGGGTCGGAGGAGGCTATCGGCTCAGCACGCCGGTATAACCCCAAGGAAGGAATGACTATCGGCTCAGCACGCCGGTATAGTCCACGGATGTGCAGTCGGCTCAACACGCCGGTACCGCACTAGGATAGGTCGGCAGGTGGGTAGAGTTCGGGTCGGAGGAGGCTATCGGCTCAGCACGCCGGTATAACCCCAAGGAAGGAATGACTATCGGCTCAGCACGCCGGTATAGTCCACGGATGTGCAGTCGGCTCAACACGCCGGTACCGCACTAGGATGGGTCGGCAGGTGGGTAGAGTTCGGGTCGGAGGAGGCTATCGGCTCAGCACGCCGGTATAACCCCAAGGAAGGAATGACTATCGGCTCAGCACGCCGGTATAGTCCACGGATGTGCAGTCGGCTCAACACGCCGGTACCGCACTAGGATAGGTCGGTAGGTGGGTAGAGTTCGGGTCGGAGGAGGCTATCGGCTCAGCACGCCGGTATAACCCCAAGGAAGGAATGACTATCGGCTCAGCACGCCGGTATAGTCCACGGATGTGCAGTCGGCTCAACACGCCGGTACCGCACTAGGATGGGTCGGCAGGTGGGTAGAGTTCGGGTCGGAGGAGGTTATCGGCTCAGCACGCCGGTATAACCCCAAGGAAGGAATGACTATCGGCTCAGCACGCCGGTATAGTCCACGGATGTGCAGTCGGCTCAACACGCCGGTACCGCACAAGGATAGGTAGGTAGGGAGGGTTTGGGCTGGAGGAGCCCAACTGCCTTCTGGAGCGCTGTGCAGCTGCTTATATACCCTGGTTCTGTTGGTGGGGTATTGCGGCTGATAGTGGGGTAAGATGTTATCTTGTTTATTTAGGACATATCTGTACATTAGAGATTATCAAGTTTGTTCACTTAGCTTATCTCAACTTAATTAAATTAGGATTTAAATCACTTCATTACAAGACGTTGAAGATGACGAACGCCCTGGACTCCCCAGCACATCAACAACCGATGGAAACGTGGAAAAAGTGAAATAAATGGTTATGAACAATCGCCAAATCACAATTAGAGAGGTCGCTGATGATGTTGGCATATCGATTGGGTCATGTCATGACATTGTTCCCAGTGTTTTGTGTATGAAACGCGTGGCAGCAAAATTCGTTCCAAAATTGTTGAATTTTGAACAAAAACAGCGGCGAATGGAAGTTGCTCAGGAGTCCCTAAATGAAGTTAACGACGATGCAGAATTACTGAAATGTATTATAACAGGTGACGAAACATGCGTTTACGGATATGACGTCGAAACTAAGGCTCAATCATCTCAGTGGAGGCATTCTGGCTCGCCAAAACCGAAAAAGGCTCGACAAGTGCTGTCGAACGTGAGGGTTATGCTCACTGTGTTCTTCGATATTAATGGTATAGTGCATCATGAATTCCTGCCACCAGGTGAAACGGTCAATACCTACAAGTTCAACGCCGTTTGCGTGAAGCAATCCGAAAAAAACGCCCGGATCTGTTGAAAAACAATTCATGGCTTTTGCACCACGATAATGCACCAGCTCACACTTCATTACTTGTTCGTGAATTTTTGGCCAAAAACAGTACTGTAACGATGCCCCAGCCTCCATATTCGCCAGACATGGCTCCGTATGACTTTTTCCCATTTCCAAAAATAAATAGAACCTTAAAGGTCCGTCGTTTTACAGCTGTAGGTGACATTAAAAGCGCATCGCTGAAAGAACTTAAAGCTATTTCGAAGATCAAGTTTGAAAAGTGTTTCGAGGATTGGAAGAAGCGCTGGCACAAGTGCATAATCTCCAATGGGGACTATTTTGAAGGCGACAACATCAATGTAGAAGAATAAATAAATATTTTGTTCAAAAAATAAAATTTCTCGTTACTTTCTGAACTCACCTCGTGTATATTGTGTAGTGAAATAAAAACAATCTACGCTTGTATAAAAACGTCTTGTCTCGATAACACGTTCTAAATATTATGACATAGTTTTGAAATATAACATTTTCATTCTCAAAAACCCCATTTTGTGTTTAAATTGGTACCTAAAAATCGAATAATGTATAAAATTTGCATAGGCCTAAGTTCGGTCACAATATACATGGGTGAAACTTGAATGAACAAACGCTACAATCTCCAAAAAATTAATTACAATTCGACAAAATTACCTGCAATTCAGATAAATATATATATTTGTTCAGAGCTTTTTTCAGCTTCATAACACTGTAGCGACAAAGTTCTATCTGTTGTTCCTGGGTTCTGAAAGTTGGTGGCAGTAACCCATGTAGTCCCATCGCTTGGCGTTCTTCTAGCGAAAAGGAAAGACCCTAAATACAAAGCATTAATTAATATTTCAGATAAAGTACGAGTGCTTGGCACGCAAAGCAAATATGTAGGACCTTTAGAACAGTATATTATTACCTTTATTTTTAAAATTTAGGCCTATATATTTTACAAGAAACGCTATTAAAATACCTTATTAAGCTGTGGGGACCTGAGGTAATCAATACCCTGTATCATAGAAGGGCAAACGTCATCAGCAACGACCACGTGATACATTCTTGCTAAACTTGCAGAGTTTAACACTGTTGCCAACTTATGAACTGCTAAAAGACTCTCCCCAACACGATTGCATACACCAATCCTACGGTAAAACATTCATTGGAATAATACTTTAATTATTACTATATACATACTTATTTATGCGGGAATTATCATAATTAACGATAAATACTTAATGAAATTCTTAAATTTATCTCCTAAGTGAAATATTTCACTTATTTCCTGTTACGCTATTGTTAATTAGCAATGCAAGTCCTTCAATATGAAATATCAAACATTTGGTAAACATGCAGTGTAGATTGTTTTCGATTTTTCGGTAATTTTTTCACTAAAACACTTTATTACGTGCCAAAAAGTAATAATCTAAAATATAATATAAAAGCACGGGAAGTACGATACAAATTGAAAATAAGTAAACCAGCATAACCTCAAAATTGCTACCGCGCAAAAGTAGGTTACGGGTTTTTCATTTCTAATACAATAAAAAACCTTATATATATATATATATATATATATATATATATATATATATATATATATATATATATATATATATATATATATATATATATATATATATTATTTAACTTTTTTGGCTGTTGAGTATAAATAAATTGGTTTTTTTTTGGTGTTTAACGTCCGACTATTGTGCACACTTGGGCTAATGCAGACGATGGGATGATTTATAGCGTATGAAAATGCCAAGACCTCGCCGGGAATCGAACCCGGGTCCTCGGGGTGAACGCCTAGTACGCTATCCACTAGTCCACCGAGGCGGCTAAACTAGGTGCTTATAACTAGGTGATGAACCAATCTAACACGGTTGTTGCGTGATAAAAACAATATTATTTTTAAAAAATAATAATCGATAACCTAACTGACACAGCGTTAGATGAAAAAGCTATTTAATCAACTAGTTATCCTGTAAGTAACGTGTTTTCAATCGCTAAAAAAATTTTATTTTTTAGAAATAATACCAATGACTTTACTGACCGGTTGTTGGATGGTGAACCTAACACAAAAAGAGGCAAATAGCGAAGTTCACAAATAACGGACGCCTTTGTAACAACATTTTTATTACGAGAACGAATCAACAAAAAGAAGGAATAAACCTTAACATTTAGTAATGGCTGTCAAAATGTGTAACGCGCATGAGCAGTAAGTAAAAAAATAACCTACTTGTAAGTAATATTTACAAAAATTATTTCCCGAGGATGAATATATGTTAATTATATAATAAGGTATAAAATAAAAAAAATATTAAAAAATCACTACTCAAAAAAAAAACAACCTACACTGCATAAATACCCTTTATTTTAACAAATAGTAGGCCTAATCTGCTCCAAGCAGGACGTTACTCTATTGAAAGTATTGTAATCGCTGAATAACTTGATATCTAATTTTAAGCCCCGCAGGGGGTGCAGTAGTGCATCACCTATTGAGAGGATTTAAACGTCCCGAGTCTTAACACGCACTTACAACACTACACTTACGACTTTAACACTTTACACTCACACATTTAGGGAGGCGATAATAGCCTCAATGTGCTTGTCACCTTAAAATATACACACTTCTAATTTTAAGAAATCTCATTTTATCGCCTACATATGTCAATAGTTATGGATGTCTGTGTGAAAGTTATTTTCTTCCTGTTACATTAGGTAAAAACTTGGTTGAATACATTCCATATTTTGTATAATTGCCTATGTAGTTCTAAAATTAAGAATGGCCTACGTGTAATAAGAAAAAAAGTCAATGAAAATTTAAGAGACTCGATTCTTAAAACGGGCTCGAAAGGTTTTACTAAAATCTTAACCTTAAAATATTAGCCTATTTGTAGAATCATTCAGATGATGTATAAAACATTTATCCTTATTAACGGTAAGATCTTTAGGCTAAGCGTCTATAAGTAGAGGTGAAAATTATACATAGAGGTGTGTCTATACTTGACACAAAAATTTATAAATTATTGGTTTAATATCTCTAAACGCCAAAAAATATCTACGCATTTCTTTACAAACCAAAAAAACTACAGGGTTTTTAACAAAATTTTATGTGTAAATATTTTTCTCCCATTACTTAAACATATATTTTCTGACAAAATAAAAAAAAACATTGAAAATCGTTCTTCCGATTTTGAAAAATGTTGGTTAACTTTCACTACTTATAAAAATTTGGTTACTAAGAAAATACAAGCATTACGTTATGCATATTAAACGGTTTTTGTGGTTACAAAAAATACATAGTCGGAAATTAGATTAACTGATTTTAAAAATATTGATAAATACTTACTGAAGAGATTTGGGAATAATTGTAATCATTTTTTCTATCAGAAATATATATTTATTGAATGTATATATAGAGAACAAATAATTACAAAATAAAAATACGTGCATAAGAAAACATTAGGCTAACAATGCCATAAAATAAAGCCACTTGTCAACAGCTGATGGTAGAATCAGCTGATTATGCTGTTCACCTTAACTGATTGATATTAACGTTATTATATGACTCTCACTTTTGAGTCATGTAATTAAATTTGACAGATCGATTTATGCGTCCTGATTCTGAGGAAATTTCCGTTTACAGATCTTTCAGTGAGCTGACTCACTGCCTTGTTGAAAATTTTTAAAAACTAACAAAAAGTTAGTTAATTATGTTAAAATCAAACATATTAAAAAAATTATTAGCTCATTTCCTTTGAAAACCGAACTATTGGAGTTGCCATCATGGTAACACTCGGAACCTTGAAATGGGTGCCGATCCTGACCTCTAGATCACTTTTTTAGAGGTCCTTAAAATTTTATATATATATATATATATATATATATATATATATATATATATATATATATATGTGTGTGTGTGTGTGTGTGTGTGTGTGTGAGGGGATAGCATAATGAACTTTCATAAATTTAATTTGATTTAAACCAAATTTGGCACAAAAACCAATTAAGATAATCGGTTGGACAATTTCGATAACCGGCAAAATTAGTTTAACAGTTTAAAAATGGCTGCTGTATCAAATCTTTAAATATTCGTAACACCTTGAATACTTTTGAAAATCTGATTTCATCATCATAACCAGCTTTGAAAATCACAAAAATTATTATTTTCAAATTCGTTTGAAATTAAGAGATTTAATTTTTAACGTACTTTTCAATGTAATTTGAAAATTTTAAATGTTAATAAATGCAGATTTTGATGCTGTTTACGACGATGAAAACAGAGTTTCAAAAAGATAGCAAGATAAAATATTACTTTTGGAAATTCGCTTCCATCACGTCAGCGTGATAGCTGTGTTCCACAATTATTTTTTTTTAATAACTTGGACAAGTCCGCAAGCAGTCAGAGGTAGGATGTGTAAAGGAACAAAGATGATAACGTAATAATGTATTATTTTTTAGTTCTATATCACAAGGTATCATACATAACAATTACTTAATTATAACTATAATTAAATTAATAACATATACATAATTCTAGTCTAAATAACAAGCCTAAAAGTTAAGATGATAACGCTGCTTAACAATAATCATGAAGCTGTTTATTCAAATTGTTCCACAATAGGCAATTTACAATATTATATACATAGGGTGTCCAAGGGAAAATAAAATGTTCATATAACATTTCTACAGAAACACTTCATTTACCCATTAGCAGTGACTATGTATTTAACAAATATTTTATAACATTAGAACGATTGAACAAATAAAATTATAACTTTCAAAACTATAGAACAAGTAAAACAGCAGAGCTGTGCAAATTAGTTTGTGGATACATGTAAAATAAAATTAAAATTAATGCATTATTTCCATTCCTTGACAGAATGTTAGACCATTAGATAGGAAATTAAAAGTGCTACAAAAAAGATATCTTGATACTTGTCACTAAATTTACCGTTATTGATTTATTTTGGTTTAGAATTCTTAAAAGTCCACCATTTTAAAACGTATGAATGTGTGAAAGTAGGTTATTTTTTTCAATTAGTTAAAAAAAATGAGAAGTTTGTATTTTATTGGTTGAACGTTCTAGAGGTATAAAATATTTTGTTAAAAAAACAAAATGGCGGCTAATGGGGAAAAATGAAGCATTTTCTGATATATGTATGAACTTTTTCTCCTTTTACGCTTTAGATGAATTTCTCAAATTATTTTCCTTTCCCACTGGCACACCCTGTAAATGTATAACCAGAATTTTTGAAAAATATGGCAACTAATATAGTTTGTTTTGTACTTAAGAACTATATTTGAAACAAACATACCTGTCGTCGGAAAAATATTTTAGGTTTTTTATCTTGTTGTAGCTACCTAAATCAGAGTTCTCAAAAACATGAAAAATCGCACAAAGTGTAGGGAAATGTGGCTATATATCAAATTTGAGAAAAACTGGGTCAACCTTTGGCCTATAAATGAGAGTACAGAGTGACAGACAGACATCATTACAAACAGGCACATCCAGTAAACACTATCCTCCATGTTGCATTTTTCAACTGATTTATAAAATATTAACACGAAATAGTTGTTAAAACTGATACAAAAAAAAACCATACTTTTATTACAAACAAAAAATAATTATGTGCTTTGGAAATGATAAACATTTTTCATTTAAATATCACATATTAACAAAAATATCACCAAACTACGTCGGATTCATTATTAATAAAGACAAAAGTTTTAAAATATCAGTAAGATGCAAAGTGACTTTTGGATCACACTGCACATTCTAAACACAGATTCTATTTTTTCCTCTTGTACACACGAAGAACTATATCTTCACCAGGAATAACCATCATTGAAGATTTATCAAGTTTCACTGGATACTTTGTCTTGTTGCAAACACAAAACTCAAAATCAGAAAGTACTTTGAACAGTGCTACCTTCATTTCGATAAGAGCTAACCGCATCGCTGGGAACAGTTAAGAAAAACAATTAAATTAAACAAAATCATGTAAGCAACATACAATTACAGTTTTTAACTATAAATGAAACAGTATAAAAATGTCAGCTTAATGAGTCTATATTTTTTTATTCAATCACTATTTCAAATAAAATTTAGCTCACATAGCAAAATTATCTCAACCAGTCAGCCATGAAACTGGTCAACTTAAGTGATAACTTTAAGAAATGTAATTATAATGGTTCCAATTATTAATGCTCAAACACTTTTGAAGGTAAACTGGGCATGTAGTTCAGTGGTGTTAAAGAATTTAGATAATTAATCAACTTATACAAAATCTTGTGCAAAGTTTGTGCAAGATATATTTAACTGCTTATGTTCTAACATTATGTGCTACCTGGACTGGATGTGTAGTGCAATAGTGTTAATTATAATTTAAATATATATAAAATATTTAATTATAATTATATTCAATACATAAATAAACATTAAATATAATAATTCATTATAATAATTATTATTATTACCATAAATATCATAATAATAATTTTCATAAAAATAATTATTATCATAATAATTACTTATACAAAGTCACAAAATGCTAAACTGTAGCAATTACCTATACAAAACCACAAAATGCCAAATTACAGTAATTACCTATACAATGCCTGGGGCCATCACCAAAAGGTAAGTATGTACAAGGTGGTCTTGCATCTTTGGCTTCCTCAGAAAACCGTTCAGGATCAAATTGTTCTGGGTTCGGATAATACTTTGGATCATTATGGATTGCCAATGTAGGTACAAAAACCATTACTCCTTCCTTTAGAATTATATCAGTGTCTGGCATTTTGTAATTTTTTGTACAAGTCCTTGGAAAAGATCCTCCGACCGGATACTTTCTTAGAGTCTCTGAAACCAAAATTTAAAAATTATTTTTGAAATATACTGTTGCATATTAATAGTTACAGCACACAGTTGTCTCGTTAACATGATGTAAGTAAATTTCTAAAGAATTTTTTCATGTTGAAATAACCTTTTTCTTAAGTCTAATTTCACTATCGTAAACAACATTATAATCTGCATTACATTAGTATTTTAAACTTTCAAATAACATTGAAGATACAAAAATGAATCCCAACTACCATCAAATTAAACTTAATAATTTTAATGAGTTTTAGGAAATTTAAAATGATGATTTATGCATTAAATTAAATCAATTTAAGACAATAAAGTATGATTTTTTTTTAATCAAACCTGAATAAAATTGGGGACATGAGGGTGCTAACATACCCGCATTAATTATATGTATAAATAATCCCTCAAAAAGTGATCTAAAGTCAGGATTGGGCGCTCTTTCAAGGTTCCATGTCTACGGTCTTAATCCAATTGCACGATGGATCCATTTTAATCCATTTTTAAATGGGAATTTGCAAATAAGCAAACATTTTGATATAAAACTGAATACAACATTTTACTTTGATTGCTAGGTTATACAGTATATGATAGTTTTAACTTTGTCTTGTTTCGTTGTATTAAATCAAGACTGTGTATTAAAAAAGCTGTTTTTATTAATTTGTCTAAATTAGGAAGTACAGCCCAGTAGAAGTTTCTAAAACAAGAGAACAGACTTGTTATTACGTGCACACCATATAACATTTTGTTCGTTAAAATTCATATTACAAAAACCATTATTAAGTTTTACCTGATGTAACTTTTTCCAAATACTTAAGATTTTTTATATCATAATATGACACGTCAGGCCCAGTTTTTTCCAGTGTTTGTTCGATCTCATTATACAATTTGTTTTGGATATCCCGGTTGCGTGCCAGTTCCAGCAGACAAAATGCCAGCGCCGAACCCGTTGTGTCAGTGCCAGCATTAAGGAAGATGAAAATATTGGCAGCGAAAACAGCATCATCCATCAGAGCTGGAAAAATGCACAATTTTTTTTTAAATGCTGCGAATATATAAGCACTATTGTGTGGCATAAAATACATCTAGATCAGGGATTCCCAACTTGTGGTCAAAAAAATATTTTTAGATTTACTAAATAGTTTTTTAATTATTTATTCAGAGAAGTACTTCATAATACTCACATCTGATGATGCATCTATAGATTTATTTTGCTTTATTTTACTTTGCTACTGCAGTAGGCTCGCTGTATTTCGCTTTCCCAAGTATACAACTAAGCGGAGACAAAATTATTATTAAATAACTACTTTATAATACTTTTCCTTCATTTTTACTTTGTTTATTTCTAAGCTAACATTTTGTGTGATCTTTTCAATATAAACATCAACCATGTGTTGACTGAAGCATAAATAAAATTTGGGAGGGAATACATATTAATGAAGTTTCATGTGTATTTACTTTACTATAGAACAAATCACACATATTTCACTTAGAAAACCTCAAAACTCATCATTCCATACCCACCTGACCTCTGATATTTATATGGTACACCAAATTACCATAAAAATGCCATTCATGCTGGACATCCTCATCTCAACGACAATTTATTTAAATTGGAGCTAAAAATGTATGATAATAATTCTATATAAACTTTTATATTTTTTAACGAGCTGAGAATTTATATTAGTTGTTTTTAAAAAACAAAACTAATTAGTTTGAAATTTTTATCTTATACATGTAGAAAGCATAAACATAATACTTGTGTTTACAAAAATATGACTATTACGATCCACACAAGAGGCTTTATTATCACTATTTGTTTAAACATGACATTTACAAGTGATAGAACAATATCGTGGCACACAGCTGTCTCATTGACATGATAGAAGCGAATTTCCAAAAGTATTTTTCTTTACCTAACCATTTTTTAAAAATCCTGATTTCACTATCATAATCAGCATTAAAATATGCATGTATCAACATTTTAAACTTTCAAATTGCATTGAAAAAAAACCCTGACCGCTTAGAATTAAATGTTCTTGATTTCAAAAAATTTTGAAAATTCAAAATTCTGATTTACAGTTTTTACCACAAATTATGCAGGTAAAATTAGATTCTCAAACATTTGAACTAAAAGTTAAGCATTTTATATATTTAAAAGATACACCATTTTGAAACTGTTGAACGAATTTTGCTCTTAACAATCATGTCCAAGCTATTGCCAAATTCAATTGTGCGAAGTTCAAATCAAATCGGACTAAATCACAAACTTGAGCGTGCTACAACATACATATACATTTATATATATATAGTAGCTGGTAACATGACTTTGTTTGCATTGAATTAGTACTTCAACTAGCTTGTTTTTCTCCAAACTTTCAGCGATCTCTGTAATAATTAAAAAAAAAGAACTGTTTAAACTTTATACCTTATTTATGAAATGTTCATCTAGCTAATAACAATAAGTGATTTACTAGATCAGTTTTAGGCGTGTTTGTATCTTAAAACTCTACCTTGTTACAGTAGGTGTTATATATATACTGATATATATAGTGTTATATATATATATATATATATATATATATATATATATATATATATACACTGTATGTTAAAAGAGTATATGTGTATACTAGCCACAACTTCGTCTGAGTTGAATTAGTACTTCGAGCAGACTACATTTTCTCTAAGCTTTCATCAATTTCTATTATTACTATTTTATTCTACTATTACTATTCTATTTTACTAATTAAATAAATAAAAACTGATCAGTGGTTTAGACATGAAAAGGTAATATCTACGTATCAATAAAATGTCAATGAATGAGATGTAATTATTTATTAATATTAATATCATTTAACACATGTCTGTAAACTACAGTTTTGATTTTTCCATCCTTTGCCATACCCACCTGACCTCTGATATTTATATGGTACACCAAATTACCATAAAAATGCCATTCATGCTGGACATCCTCATCTCAACGACAATTTATTTAAATTGGAGCTAAAAATGTATGATAATAATTCTATATAAACTTTTATATTTTTTAACAAGCTGAGAATTTACACTAGTTGTTTTTAAAAAAACAAAACTAATTAGTTTGAAATTTTTATCTTATACATGTAGAAAGCATAAACATAATACTTGTGTTTACAAAAATATGACTATTACGATCCACACAAGAGGCTTTATTACCCACTATTTGTTTAAACATGACATTTACAAGTGATAGAACAATATCGTGGCACACAGCTGTCTCATTGACATGATAGAAGCGAATTTCCAAAAGTATTTTTCTTTACCTAACCATTTTTAAAAATCCTGATTTCACTATCATAATCAGCATTAAAATATGCATGTATCAACATTTTAAACTTTCAAATTGCATTGAAAAAAAACCCTGACCGCTTAGAATTAAATGTTCTTGATTTCAAACAATTTTGAAAATTCAAAATTCTGATTTACAGTTTTTATCACCAATTACGCAGGTAAAATTAGATTCTCAAAACATTTGAACTAAAAGTTAAGTATTTTATATATTTAAAAGATATACCATTTTGAAACTGTTGAACGAATTTTGCTCTTAACAATCATATCCAAGCTATTACCAAATTCAATTGTGCGAAGTTCAAATCAAATCGGACTAAATCACAAACTTGAGCGTGCTACAACATACATACATTTATATATATAGTAGCTGGTAACCGCGACTTTGTTTGCATTGAATTAGTACTTCAACTAACTTGTTTTTTCTCCAAACTTTCAGCGATCTCCGTAATAATTAAATAAAAAAGAACTGTTTAAACTTTATACCTTATTTACGAAATGTTCATCTAGCTAATAACAATAAGTGATTTACTAGATCAGTTTTAGGCGTGTTTGTATCTCAAAACTCTACCTTGTTACAGTAGGTGTTATATATATACTGTTTTATATATATATATATATATATATATATATATATATATATATATATATATATATATATATATACACTGTATGTTAAAAGAGTATATGTGTATACTAGCCACAACTTCGTCTGAGTTGAATTAGTACTTCGAGCAGACTACATTTTCTCTAAGCTTTCATCAATTTCTATTATTACTATTTTATTCTACTATTACTATTCTATTTTACTAATTAAATAAATAAAAACTGATCAGTGGTTTAGACATGAAAAGGTAATATCTACATATCAATAAAATGTCAATGAATGAGATGTAATTATTTATTAATATTAATATCATTTAACACATGTCTGTAAACTACAGTTTTGATTTTTCCATCCTTTGCTAAAACATGAAGATTGTGTGGGTTTGATACTCGTGATCATGCCATATACAGTTGTCCATGGGAAAACAGTTTTTAGTATAGATATAGATACATATGTATACAATATATACAAAGAGTCAAATCAACGTCATGGATCACACAAGTCAGAACAGACCTACATGATGCAGAAATAGACTCAACAGACATTGAAGACAGGAACACATACAGGAGAAAGATGCTCGGGTGGAAAATCCCAGAGAAAGAAATTCCAAAGAGAGCAGGGGTAAAATAGACGGAGGAGCGGAGGAGGATCCATGGACACAGGATGAGGGAGGTGTGGAGGATTAGAAGGAACAAGACATGAGTCGGAGTGCTTTGCGTGATCCAACAGGGTCTATATGCAAATATATATATATATATATATAAATTATCTAGACAAATGGAAATAGAAGTTTGCTAAAACAGGTATAGTTAATTTATGAGTGTATTAATACATGATATGAATTACACACTTACAAATTTTATTTTTAGGAGCATTGTTTTCTGTTTCAATTCCTTCTTTACCATCCTCAGTGTGATTTTGAGTCTTCTCTTCATTACGTAAATCAATCATAAGCTGCAGAAAATCGTTTCTCCTGAAGTTGTTTACCTCTCTAGTGCGTACTGAATCTTTTACAAAATTTATAAAAAAATCTTCAACATTTTTCGAATAACTTTTAAAATTTAAAAATCGCGGCAACGAAGGATGTATAGCGTCTAGAACTTTACTAACGACCAGTCTGAACGAAAAGGAAAATATGTTAGAAGACATCTTAACGAATTCAGAATCTGGGTCGTTGAGACAATCTAAACGTAAACCAAAAATACAAGATCCTGTGATATCCAAAACTAGTTTTTTCGTAGCTTCGTTTACGTCTATTTCTGGATTCTGCTTGGACGCGGTTTTCTCCAGCACTTTGCAAAACTCATCGACACACTCTAACATCTGGTTGTACATAATTTTTAACTTACGCGAAGTAAACACCGTTGACAATTTACTCCTAATAGTTTTCCATTGTTGACCTTTTAGTACAGCTAAATGATTGTCAAGTGGATTAAGTTCGGGATCAATACTGACAATTCTGTCATAAAAATACGCCGTATCCTTGATTATAATTGACCTGATGATTTCTGGGTCTTTTAAAATGAGCGTAGGTGTTAAGAACTGATAATAACCTACGAATTTCTCTTCCGGATGTGTATCGTACAATTTCTTTTGGAATTCGGCGAGACTTTTGTTTGAGTACAACACGTTTCCAAAATTTCCAAGCAGCGGTAACGGTGTTTTATGTTTTACGCCCAATATTTGCCAATAATCCAAACCCTCATTCAAGTACTGGTATAGCAAGTATAGAACAGAAATAATAAAAATGTCCGTTAGTATGGATTCAGAAAACAACACCATTGTTATAAATACTTACAGGATACGTTGTCAAAAAACATACAACACTGAATTTATACTTCACAACTTAAGAACTTCCAATTAACAGAACTAGGTAACTGAGTTGCACGCCACTATGAACTCACTAATGTATTGTCTTACTAAAATTATATCTATACTACAATACAGAATACTACTAACAAAGCAGTGTTGGTAGTGACACTTATCATTACATGTTGGAACTAAACTCCCATCTATCTAAACTTGAGGCTAAAGGCAATATTGTAATGAATTTGACCTTTAAGATTCATTGCTGTTAACTACAACCAATAGTGGGTCATGAATTTGATTGGGGGGGGGGATGGAAGAGCTGCATTACTGCAAGAGTTTTTATCTAAAATATAAAACTTTTCTTTTTAAATTAAAGTCAATCTTGCTTGTTTCACTTAGTCAAAATGCATATTTATCTCAAGTATAGCTAAATCAACTGTTTTTTTTTAAAATGTGTGAAAGAATCTTTGTTTTACCAACGAGATGTTTAAAGCAACATCAATAGCAAACAAATAGAAAGAAAACAGAAAATGGTTTCCTGCATATTTCTTATAGTTTGTTTAAAACATGAGATTTGACCTCACCGTGAAGATTTACAAAAATCAATCATAACTGTGACTAAACAGATCAATTAAAAATTCTGAGGAAGACTATGTACTCTCTCAAGCAACATGCTAAGATTTGTACTCAAAAGAGTAAAGCCCATCTTAGTGGTTATTTTTAAAAAACTTCAATTACATAAAATGCTTTTCTATGGACTTTCTGATTATGTATTACCTAAACCAAAAACATTTTCCCATTTTAAATCGTACTATTGATTCTGCTGCACTCTGTATTTTACACCACATAATCAACTGTTTATAAGATAGTAATGTGTGTTACGTCTGAAGATTATTTGAAGTTGAATGTTTTAGAGTACAAACAATACAAACCAGAATAGATGTTATAATCATACTCATAACAGTTAAAGGACTGATTTAACAGAAAGGATATTTTTTGATTAAATTATTACGAAACATGTAAGAATATTTTTTTTATTTACGTTCTTTAATGAACAATTTAACGTGACAACTGACATTGAAGGAGGAATGTAATAGGACAAAGCAAAAGAAACACTCAAATTTTTAAACGCAATGATAAGGTTTAAATAGAAAGATTTTTTTTTATTTCAGGACGAGGAACAACACGGACACAAGGATTTTAAGAAAAACAAAACATATATTGCAACTAGAATTGTATTTTAATTCCATCTGGAATAAAATCATACATGACTTTAAAAAAAAACTAACTACGTATGTCATTTTGTAATTCCATAAAATGAAATATAACAAAGCTTCTACAGAGCACAATCTAAGCTTCTTTAGCCTCGGGCACGAAGCTGAACACTGCTAAGGAGTGACCCGGCAATGTCACACCAACACTGTCGATCTTGCTCCTGCAAAACAATTATAAGTTTGTTAGTTACAGTGGTCATTTCCATACTTTCATACTAGAATGTATAGTACTCTCATTAGCACAGAACTTGTCAACCTGACACCCCTGTAATCTATGCATCAATTTTTAAATGGGTATGTCTGAGCAATAGATCAGGCTTATAGTGCCTACTGTACTCGCAGCACTTGTGAATCACTGTTTCAATCTTTTAACTATTGGACTATAATTGATATTTCTTGTGTAAATTGTTACCCTCAGGTTCACTCAGTTTAACCCATTGGTAACGAAAGACGTATATTGCCCGTCCTTCTCTCTCAATGGCTTAAGTACTAAAGACGGGCAATGTCCGTCCTCTACTTCCCTGATCTCTTTGCCGTATGTTTCTAGCCTAAAAGTCGAACATAGAAATATAAATCTATTTTCAATCTATGAGATATTTTTCCTTCGTTTATTTCCGTTGTTACTCGTTAATTTCCGCCAGTTTCTTTGTGAAGTTGTGTACGAATTTGACAGTTGTAGAAACATGGCTTCTCGTGAGGAATTGTTTATTTCTTCGAGTGCATTTAGTGAGTTTGTTGGGGATATTTTAAATGAAAGTAGTTGTGAGATTAGTGATAATGAAGAGCAAGAAGGTATTGTTGAAAATGACAGTAGTGATAGTGATAACAGTGATGATGAGATCTGTGAAAATAGGCCTAATTGCAGACAATACTACACATAACCTACAAGTAAATGATTGGCAGTGGACTTCTAATCCAAATATAACTAAAATTCTGGTGACATTTTATAGGGAAAATCCCCCCAACAAGCAAAGCAAGGCCATCTAGAAAGTGTAGAGTATGTACTGCAAAAGGAAAAAGGTCTGAAACAATTTACCAGTGCAAAAAATGTAGTGTTCCTTTGCATTTGGAAAATTGTTTTGAAATTTATCATAGTCGGACAAATTTTAAAAAAAGGAAACAAAATGTACATAGTGTAAATATATAAACATAAAAAAATGTTAATATAGTGTTAAAAGTGTTGGCTAAATATGTGTTAACAATTACAACAACATTATGTAGTATAAAATTGGTAGGTTAGTTGCTTTTATTATTGCACATAATCTTAGTGTAAACTACTGAAAAAATTCAGTACTGAAGGCCAATAGCATGTTAGTAAAATCCAGTTTCCAATGGGTTAATTTTGTTGCATGTCATATAGCTGAGTTTTCTTTTGTAACAAAAGAAACATATACTGCCTTACAGTCTAAGTAACTTTTTTTTTATGGTAAAAGTGGTATTTATTAGTACCAGTCTTACCAATAAATACTAAGTGAACTTTATATTCTTTCACTCACTCTGAAGCAATAATGATTTAAATACTATAACAATCTATGAACTTAATTAGGAACATTTAACAGCTCATAAGTCGTTATTTAATATAAACAGGCCTACTAGATTAATTTGGTCAAAGGTTCAGAAATAACACAAAAACGCCTGATGATGTAAATTACAATGAAAAAGTTGTTATTCTCGCAAAACAATCCTTCATATATCATTTGCACAGATCCAAATAACTGATTAAAAATATAACAATAGATTTAAGAATTAAAGTTACTATTGGATAAATAACTTAACTTTGTATTAACAAAGGCCGATAAAAGTCATTCTTATAAAGGTACTTAAATTGTATTAGAAAAATGTACTAACACTCTTACACACGTATTTTTGAACAATTATTTTAATATCGTTCCAGAGCAGGGGTTCTCAACTTTTTTTCTGCTTTGACCCCTAAATAATTTTTTTTTTCCGTAGACCTTCATATGTTTATAATGTGTTGCACAAATATCACCGCAAATGAAGCTTTTATTAGAAGCAATTCAGTAATACATTTTTTTAAATAATTTGTATTTTTTATTATTAAATATACATTAAAGATATAATTATGTTTATAGAAGCAGAAATTTACATAAAAAATAAATCACATAAATCATATAAATATATAAAATTTTAATGATACGGTTGCGGTTGATGTCCATCGATTATCTTACTTATATCAGGGGAAATATTTGTTAATATTAATCACAAATCGTCACATTCTGATATCTTTACCCGATTTTCTTGTTTTTCGCAATAAATTATTTACACTTCTAAATTCTGCCTCAACCAAGTAAAAACTAGGAAATGCTAACAATAGTGGTTTGCTAATACTTGTTAATCTGACATATCTTTGCAACTCCAAAATTCGGTATATCCACTTGTTTGAAAGATGATATGAGTTGGAAATTCTTGTTAAGTTCAATTAGTTTTTGTAGTGAGAAATCAATATCGGCTATGTCGCCTTTAAAGGGTTTTATAATCCAAGACAGAACATTTAAATTTTCTAAAGCCTTGTAATGAACATTGATATTCTCTTTCAAATCTTTTAAAAGAACTGAATGTTTCGTGTAGAGTGTCCTAAATGAGAACACGCAGAAACAAAAGCAAGTATTTGCAAATAAAAAAAAGATTTTCTTTTTACCTCTTTTATTTTTTATGAAATGCGTGTTAATGGGTTAAAAACTGAATTTATTTCACCCCTCCTCGTATTCAATCGACCCCTTCAAAGTTCAATAGTCCCAAAGGGTTCCACCTGGACCCTGCTGAGAACCCCTGTTCTATAGGGGAAAAAACAGTGCATTATGGTATTGTAATGAGTAATAATACAAGTAAATCAAATCAAAAAATAGCCTGTAGATAAATTACAGAGGCTAAAACGATAAACTGTTTTTTCTTCTTTATTTGTTTCACCCAACTTTGGGGTACACTAAATCAATTACTTTTTAATGTTCTGTGCCTTCCTCGTAGCCCAGTATTGCTTCATTCGTTGTGATCTTGCTTTTCTTTCTTCGTCAGAGATTTGGATCGTTCGTTTGGATTTGACTTTGCCTTGGAAACGTTGTTTCTTGTCCCTGGTTATTGTTTTGGCTGTTCTGTCCATGAGCATAGTGTCAGTGATTTGTAGTTCTGTCATGTCTTTCTCAGTTTCTCTAAATCAAAATGGTTTGGCTCTTTTATTGTGAAAGTAATCAAATATTTTTTTGGTTAGTCTATTTTTGTTCATTCGGAGGATGTGCCCATAAAAATCAATTCTCCTTTTTCTTATTGTGTCTGATAGTGTTTCAGTTTTTTGGTAAAGAGTTTCATTACTGATGTGGAGTAATTGGTTGTTACGGAATTTGGGGCATAAGATTTTTCATAATATCTTTCTTTCTTTGATCTCCAGCCTTTCAAGTGGGCCCTTCTAAACTTCATCTCGTTTGAGGTTCCAAGATGCTCCGACTCGTCTCTGTGCAATGCTGCAGACTCCCCAGAATCCGAATGTCTAGTTGTGCACTGGTGTGTACCTGAGGTACTTACTTACATCACACACTTTACACTCTTCCATGATTGATAATTTCTTGGGGGTGACTTCTAGAGCCACGAATTTACAACCAAAGTTGTGAGCCCTGGAGGTTATTCTCAGCCGCCCCTAACCTGGAGAACAGACGCTGACCAAAGGCCGCCCAATCTGGGAACAAACGCCTTTGGATTTGGAATTGTGTGTTGGTGGTGAAACCACCAGGCTCTTCCGCTCCATCCACCGCTGGGAATCCGAGATTCCTTTTCCGCTGTCAGGACTGTTTTGTGTTTTTATTGTAAAAAAAAATTTTTCTTATACAGTAACTAAGAAAGCATATTTTTGTTTTAAATCATTAAGTGGACCAACTTACTTCAGCTGAAGAGTGGGATGCAGTAGTTCAGTTCTAGCGACCACTGTCACCTCACTGGGCACACTATTCAACTCTTGCAAGCTTATTGTCTCATTACTTGCACCAGTGTTGTACACCACAAGGTAACCTGGGTTCCCACTCTTAATCCTAAAAATAAATTCACAATTATTTTTAATTTTAGATTAAAAATACAATACAAAATACTCAAGTAAATGTAATTTAATATACCGTATTTTACAGACTATAAGACACACTTTTTTCTTCAAGAAATTGCCTCCAAAATTCAGGTGCGTCTTATACTCGAAATTAATATAAAAATGCCCAGCGTTTTATTTAAAATTCACGTCAATCTTAAAAATGACCATATATTCATCTCTATCTGGCAACACTGGATTGGCAGCAGCAGTGCACTGATGTGACGAACATGAGTTGCGGGGGGGATTCACAAGCTTGCTAACTGTCTCCCTTCCTCCCCTCCATCACAAACCAAGAACACTGTCTAGCCTATGATGCATCATTTCAGTCTACGGTGCCAGTGAACTTGAATTGAAAATGATTTGTGTTATCGGTAACAGTACAATATTTTTGTCGGTAGCTACTTTCGTAATGGAAAAAAATAAAAATAAACTAACAATGTTTTTTTTTATCTTGCTTTGCAATCTAATAATAAAAAAATGTACCAAAATATTTTTTTTTAAAAAACTGCTTAAAAATCAAAGTGTGTCTTATAGTCGTAGCATCTTACAGTCCAGGTAGATGTAATTCAATTCAACAGCAGATAATAAATAATGAGGTCAGGAAACAATTACAGACTCACAGAACGTCCTTTAAAAGCATTTTTTTTTAATTTAATAAAAACGAAAAAAGAAATCCCTTTCATGGGGGTCCAAAATTAAACATTATAAAACAGTGATCAAGCCGGAAGCACTGTACGCAGCAGAAACATTAACCATGAATCGCATAGGCCAGATAGAAAAGCTTGAAATAACGGAAAGGAAAATCTTAAGAAAAATTATAGGAACAAAATTTCAGGATAATCCTTAAGAAATGAAGCTCTCTACAAGAAAATTGAAAAATTGTCAGATACTATGAGAAAAAGGAGAATAAATTTTTACGGCCATCTTCTTAGAATGAACTCTAATAGATTAACGAAACAAGTGTTTGATTTTTTCCATAATCGTAAAACAAAACTGAACTGGTTTAAAGAAATTGAAAAAGACCTAATAGAATTAAAAATTACAGAAGATTCATTGCTTGACCAAACTGCTAAGATGATTACCAAAGACGAAAGAATAAGATTCCAAGATAGAACTAAAATAAAACCTAAAGCTATCATTTCAGAAGAGGAGAGGAAAAGAAGATCGGAAAGAATGAAGAGCTACTGGGAACAAAGAAAAGTACAGCGCGCAAGTAATGATTAATTCAGCGTACCCCAAAGAGGGTGAAACGAAGAGAAGAAAGACGAAACCCACCTTGTGTAAGCGAATACACTTGAGTTGAATATGTGTGTCTCTAAACTGCCGTACAGTATGGAATGTGATTTACGTGTTTCAATCAACATCTTGTAGCTGTGCAATAAACTGTCTGGATTATTTCTCTGACTGTGTACATCTTCTACTGCGCTCTCTGAAACATGTACAACAAAATAAGCATAGCTTACACAAAGACTAAAAGAATTTAGGGAATTTTGAACCGTAAAATAAAAAAATATGCAAAACTTATGTAAAGAACAAATATTTTTTGAATACTTAAAATAACCTAACAGGCTGCCTTAGATAAGCCAATTATTTTTTTTTTTTTTCCTTAATTAAGGATTTGGCGTTGGCGAAAAGCACATGAAGGCAATCATCGCCGTCACAAATATTTTTGAATACTTGAAATAGCCTAACAGGCTGCCTTAGATAAGCCCATTATTTTTTTTTTTTATTTTTTCCTTAATTAAGGTTTGGCATTGGCGAAAAGCACATGAAGGCAATCATCGCTGTCCAGCAAAAACTATGTATTTTTGTGTGTCCTCTTACACACAGAAGACACTAAATCTAAATACTGTTAACGCTATAGTGACCCCATAGTGACCATACTCCCATTCCCATAGTGACCAGGTATCCAGCAAAATAATTCTCTAACACCTCGTACTTCATGTCTACGGATTGAACACAGAATATCCTAAACAAAGGGTTTACCAAGTACATTTCCTGGAAAGCCTGGCGAGCACTTTTCAAAACGCAACACACTAGATAATTCACAGAATCAAATACAACATTGTTCAGAGCCTTAAAGATAGCAAATAGTTCAGCAGTAGACACTACAAATTGAAGGTAATCCGTACTTATACATTTGGCCAGTTGAGTAATATACACCACTAACATTACTGTCAATTTATGAACCAAGTTGATGGTCCACAGAGGAACAAAACAAAACTTTTCAATGACAGAGGAAGTAAATGCACAAGTTGTTAAGCATAAGGTAAGTTCTAATGTTTAGAGGAGCTGTAGCACGTGGCCGTACTTCCTATTGTTGGAGTAACTGATTATTGAATATTATTCATGGTAAGTTTGAATGAACAGTTGTAACACCTTGTAAAAGTGTTATTACATTAACAAGAACAGATTCGATAGTTGTTCTTTTTTTCTTCTGATGAAAAACTATTAAAATTATCATCGCAGAGGTGTGGCATTAAAATTTTTGAAAAACAAGACAAACAAAAATTAGATACACTACAAAAAACAAACAATAGCTATATTTTTATTACCATTTCCACGAGAAGTAAAAAGGGTTGATCTATTCAAGAGGCTCAATAAAGCTTAAAAACAAAACATACCCTCTCCAAAAATTCTTAAGTTAGACGACAAATAAAACCATAATAAAACCTGAACAGCTGTTAAAATTTGATTCCTTTTTTCTATTTACTACAAACTGTTACGGTTACTTGAAATCTAGTATAATGACTCTCCAAATATGTTGAGTGTACTGATCTGCCTTCCCTAGCTTCGTGTACACTAGCAAGCACGTCAGGTTTAATGTACACGTGTTCAATAGAGGAGGGGTATGAGGTGGAGATAGAAAGTTATAAATAGGATGGGCCATAATATTGGTGACCAGTATAGATATAGTTTTTGAAGATGGAGGTTCTCCGAAACGTGTCAACAAAAGTAGAATTGATGAAGCTAGGGAAGGCAGATCAGTATACTCAACATAGTGACAATAATCCTAGCAGAAAAGAATAATATAAAAAGAATGACTCTCCAATACTGCCAGTTTAATTTAGTTAAAAATTTCAGTAAAATCTTATTAACCAGTTTTGAGAAATAAGGTAGTTTTTTTTCAAGAAGTTTTTAAACAAATGTGGCCACTGAATATCTTTTGGGCTACATTCAATGTAATTAATGTTCACTAGTACTGTTAGAGCTGATTTGAAAAAATCAGATTTTTTTGTTACACTTTCTATTTTTTTTGCTTGTTGTTTTTCCTATAAAATGTCAAAAAGTTATATTTTGCTAAAATAAATATTTTTAATTTTAAAAGGCCTATTTTCTGATCATCACTGTTATGTGGTCAAACTACATCTACATTAGTTTATAGCTAAGTGTGTGACCTTGCTTGTGGAGGTTGAGGGTAGGGCAAGCTGCCCGGGAGAGGAAATCCAAGCACTTTCAAAAACACTGACTGATCCTTCTTTATTTCTACTGAACACAATTCCATTTAATGTAACCAATGGTTATTACAGCAGGCTATCTACTGGCAATAAAAGAATTATTTAATTATTTATTGGCCAGAAATTTTGCCTTTTGAAAGCAACTCTTATTACAACACTGCTAAACTGTGTCAACTGTGCATGATACATATTTTTTTCAAAATTAGTTAATAGTTTAGATTCAAAAACTCTGCACAGACATATTATACAGAAAAATAATACAGTGATACACCGGCTTACAGTCGACCTGGACAACAATCAAATTCACGGAATGAAAAATGACCTGCATAACAGTTAGGTTTCCGATAAAAGAGCTTAAACTATCACAAGAGTGTTTTAATTTTTGTTAAATTATTTTTAAGCACATGTGTAAATATAGAGATAACAATGCTTTGTTACAGAAGTAAACAGTGTGCTGAGTTAACACAAACAAGTCTTTGATTGATGGGTGTTTGGTTTTCGTAGGGCAATACCTTACAGGATATCTCTTAGTTATCTGTTCTCAGAATGTCCACTCCTATTCCCTTTTCTGTCATCATACCTAATTTTACTTAACCCAGCAGTTTTCCTTGTACTGTGCATGGTAATGTTTGAAATTCAAATAAAAATATAATTTCTGTTTAAAGCTATATTTTCTGAATAGCTATTAATGAATAGTTTTAATCATTATTTTCTGAAAGAACTACAGAATTCAGTGATGGTTCAAGTGAAAATTCCAACAAAAATTTAAAGGTAATTATTACCGTTGGAATATATATATTTTTTTTTTTTTTTGAAATAAAACAATCAACTTACAGCCCCATTTAAAAATAAAAATTAATTTTTGTAATTTTTTTCAAAATATACAAGTTTCCAAATTTATTTGTAAATAAAACGGTACACACAAACATATGTTTGTTTTATAAGTTTTAATGTTTGAAACGTAAAAAGACTCTGAGTACCAATTTTTGAAAATCGCCAAGTAACATTTAGCTGTATAAAACAGTATGTAAACTGAAACAAATACACATATTTTTTATACTTTCTTGAAAAAAAAAAGAAACCACTGATTAATAACATATATCATAACTAACAATTTTCACTTTTAAAAAAATTACAAAAATTGAAATTTTGTAAGACTATTTTACGCAGTAAACATAACCCTAAAATTCTTTAGTCGTTAAGTCACTTTTATCACATATATTTAAATAAAAACAATTTTTAATTTTACAATCTATATTTGTTATTGTTTAATAAGAAATATTTACACAATTACAAACACTAAACGACAACAAAAACTACACAAATATCAAAATTATGACGAGAAATAACACACACTTTCATGCACGGCACACAATGGTGGAATGATGCTTACTCGGACGAAAAATGACCAACATTTCAGGACAAAAAAAAGGCTTGACCTTTCGGTTTAGTCTATGGCTAATATATCACTTTGTAGTGGAACTTTTAAACTACAATTATGAAGAAAAATAGTTGATCTATGACAAGAAACATACTAGAAATCGAGGAGTTCTTGGACCTCTGTAATTTCGTCGTTTCTTACTTCGTTTTTAGACCACAGTTTGAAAAATCACAGAGACAGAATTATATTTCGTAGGTAAAATATTCAACTGATGAATTAAAGAGAAATCTTTCAAACAATACCAACCACAATTCTATTTAAAATTATTTACTACGTCAAATATTAGTTTGAAAACAGGCAATATGGCGGACGCCTAGAAGCAAAGGTGAGTACTAGAAATTAGTTGTTTACTTATGAATTTATTGTAACAATTTATATATAAATTTCATAAATCTAAAACATAATAAATAAAGCTTAGAATCTCTACTTTCTAATGGTATTTATTTTATTAAGATTGCAACAGGATAAATGTGTTAGAACAGTGTGTTAAGGTAACGGTGTTTTCAAATGACTTATAAGTCGCTCATCACTTATAGGTAGGATTTTAAATGACTTATAAGTCGTTCAGCGCTTCTAGAGTTAATGTGTAAACTCTTTTATCATGTGTTTAATTTGTTAGCCCATTAAAAATTTTAACAGTTATAATATCATTGTGTTACATACTTTTGATTTTTAAATTTAACAAAACATTAAGTGTTTTGTATGCAAGTTTCAAATTGTTGTTTAAATTCCATTTTAATTTTTTTTTGTGAATATTAATTGAATGGGTTCTAAAAGAAGTGCTTCTGGAGTGGAAGTAAAAGACAAACTTTGACTACTGAACCAAAAAAAGCTACAGTATGAACTCAAAAAATAAACAGTACTGTTCTGTATACAAATATAATTTATTACATTTGTATGAATTTAGTTAAAATAAAGTGTGACTTCTGTTCTGTGAATTTTCTTCATTCTTTATCTTTGCCATATTAAAAGTGAGTAGTCAATCACTTTTTTCTACGTAACAAATTTAGATGTTTTCTATAAGTCTCTACTTTAAACACAGACTCACACAGCAATCTTAGTTCTGGAACGAATTAAGACCGTTAACCTGAGTACTACTGCATACATATATCAATATCTTAGAACTGAATTTTGCAAATCACCATACTTTATCTAACAAAAATAAATATTACGCCTTATATCAGAAGTTTTTGAATAATGTCGAAAGTTGGATATAGTTCATGTAACCACTCACTGTCAAAATCACTAATATATTTGTTATAAATAATTCCGTACCTGTCTCATTATTCCAGGGAATAATTTGGTATTCAGAGAGCCCTAACTCCTCTCCTGCTTGAATGACAGGTGTGCCTGGAAGAAGTAGGGATAACAGATGTAATTCCTTGTTCTGGGTCATATCTTCTGACTGAAACTGCAATCAAACACAATAACATTAATTTTCCTTCCTGGTAAGCATATTTATGTATAAATATAGACATCAGTAAAACAACAGAAGCAGTGTCTATCAAAAAAAATTAACACATGACGTCTTGTCAGCGTTAACAACCAGTTACACACCAGTCCACCACAAAACAACGAAAATGTAAAAATACTCACAGATATGGGAAAAACAAAAATAAACCCCAAAAGCTAGCCCTAACTCCCAATGTATGTATTTTTAGCAACATAAAAGGTTATTATGCATTTCATTCAAGAGAATGACTTGACTGAGCACTGGATTGGATGTTGGGTTCAGTTATGCATGAAAGTTTTGAGGACTGGATAAGGATCAACAAAAATTTTTTTTTTTTTTTTTTTTTACCGTCTGACTATTGTGCACACTTTTGCTAATGCTATATAGCTCGATGGGATGCTTTATAGCCTAATGTTTTAAAATAAATGATGGGATGATTTATAGCGTATGAAAATGACAAACCCTAACCGGGAATCGAACTCGGGTCCTCCGGGTGAAAGCCCAGTACACTATCAACTAGACCACCGACGCGGCACACCTTCTGAACATACTGGGATCATGCCCTCCCCTAAATTCTGCCAAAATAACTACAACAAGTAACCATTTCACTAGTATAATTTTTGGTTTAAATAAATAAATCTTATTTTATACAAATTCGAAAAGAGTAGAATTTTTGTTAATCATGAAACAAAAGAGAGTTGGTTTTAGCTAATAAAATAATTAAGATTTCAGTTAATTAAAAGGTCAAGTTGGAAACACTAAATTTAATATTTGCAACAATTCATAATTTAGATTTCACTCACCAGCACAATTTCATAAAAATAAATACCAACATACAAGATGCTTAAGCCATAACAATAGCAGGTCGATCAATAACATTAAAGCCTACAACATTCTAAACATCAATAGCATTTTATTAATGTAATAATTTATTCAGTCGGACTAGGTCAAAACCATATATGTATAGACTTCAGCAAATAGTCAATATTTTGTACACCTCACACTGACATTATGCCTGCATATTTTGTATTTTGGAAAAACGTTAGGATCGGCAAGATTTTAATTATATATGAGAAAAACATCAAGGTGGACCGTTGTCATGTAGTTATGAAAACTGGACATCAGATTTTGGTTGGTTGTTAGGTTATAGCAAAAAGGCGAGATATTCCAGAAATTCTATCATGTACATAGAGACAAGAACATATTGAAAATATAAAAGGAGAAAGGACAAGTCATTAGGAAGTAGTCGGTAAGGGAACTGTTAATACCATAACAGGACAGATCTATATTTGAGTTTTATCAATTTGAAACAAACAATGGTAAATTAAATATGAAAGGAAAATCAAGAAGAAATGTCATAAAAAAGATGTTAATTAAACTAAAGAAACTTATTACAATTTAGATAATATACAAGGACTTTTTTTTTTTTTAATTTTCGAACATCCTATTTCCATTAATAATTAATAAATTCCAATAAATTAATTTTTATTTTGACCTGACTAATACATAATTAATTAAATATTTTGGAACAGTTAGTAACCTATAATTTAAGATAAAATATTAACATGCATGTTAGGAATATTTTTTTATAAGGACCAGCTCAATTTTTTTATGATTTTTTTTTTTTTATGTTAAGACTTATAATATATGCATAATTAGTATAATTAGTGACTGACTTATTTAAGTCACTGAGCTAAAGCCCGGCCGGCAAAATAAAGATAAATATTGCAATTACTTATGCTAGATTGTAAAAAAAAAATATTTTTAAAAGTTTATTAGCTAGGAAGGAAAATTTTCAAAAGACAAAAAATGATGCAGACTACAGTAAGTGAAATATTTAGTGAACAATGCTGTTGAACATTGGACCTTAATAGTAGCTATTTTTCAAGAACTGAACAAAGAAAAAGAGAGCTTTGCAATTTATTTGTAATTTCCATTTATTTGACTTTAACAAATTAGTTAACAAAGTGATTTTTGTTGTTTTGTTAAATATCAATTTATTATCAGTGCAATATAATTATTTATTGTATTATTAGTATAATAACTGGATGTATCTAATAAAAATCTCATCATTTAGGATTTGTAGACAAAAACAAGGACTTTTATAATATCATTTATATGTATGAACTTACTGTATGTGTGTGTCTTAGTGTATAAATTTCTTACTTGTAAATAATATGAGTAATCGCTAACAAGTTGGGCAAAATGGTACTTGCAGCACTACAGAACTAAGAAAAATTTATCAACAAAAATTATTTAGAGATATTTAAGAGATCAGATCTAAT